>CALZFC010000072.1:555000-600000 GCA_945643635.1 Allodiplogaster sudhausi
CACTTCCTCCTCTACGATCTCTTCAATCTAGGCGCGCATGTCTTTCCTATCGTGTTGTCCGAGTGTGGAACTCTTTGCTTGAACACCATGCCTCTTGCAATTCTATCTCATCCTTTCGCATTTATTGCACTGATGTAATCATCAGCCAAAATGTACCCTGATCTCCGTCTTACATTAGCCAATGAATTTCTCATTCTCTCTCTCTCTTGTTTACATGTCGACTGTTATTATCTCTTGTATATCTCTTTTTCTTATCCTCTCCGTTTTTTTTTATCTATCTTTTTCCATTGCCTGACCCAGAACCCAACTTGAATCTTAACTATTTGTATTTATGTTTTCTCATTTACATGGGCTGTGCGATAAAAGAATTGAATTGAACAGTAATGACAGCAAGTTGGGAGCAATGCCGAGAACAGTGGAACTATGCGGCCGTCTTTTCCTTCTCAGAAGGATCCCTGCCCTCTTCCGAAACCTCCCTGGTTGCCGCCCTGACTGCCTGCACCTTGATTTCCTCCTTGGTTGCCGCCCTGACTGCCCGCACTTTGGTTTCCTCCCTGTCCGCTTCCAAAACCTCCCTGGTTGCCGCCCTGACTGCCTGCACCTTGATTTCCTCCTTGGTTGCCGCCCTGACTGCCCGCACTTTGGTTTCCTCCCTGTCCGCTTCCAAAACCTCCCTGGTTGCCGCCCTGACTGCCTGCACCTTGATTTCCTCCTTGGTTGCCGCCCTGACTGCCCGCACCTTGGTTTCCTCCCTGTCCGCTTCCAAAACGTCCTTGATTGCCGCCTTCACTGCCAGGACCTTGGTTTCCTCCTTGGTTGCCGCCTTGACTGCCTGAACCTTGGTTTCCTCCTTGTCCGCTTCCGAAACCTCCTTGGTTGCCGCCCGAATTTGGCTGAGCCCGCATGACCACTCAGCCAGCGAGTACGAGAAAGAGTACAGTGAGGGACAGCTTCATGTCTGTTCTGTGAATCTCCAGAGAACTTATGGCTTCCAACATTCTCCCACTTCCTTTTATCCTGTGTGTGTGTACGAAATCACCTTTTTTGTCAACTCAACTCTTCGCTCTCCTTCTTCTCAGCGCTATTTCCATCTTTTTAACTCGCTAATATGTACAGAATCCAGGAATGGTGGTCGAAGTGCAAACTGAGCAAACGCTTATAATCCTGATGTCTTGCCTTAGTCATAGAACCAAAAAAAGAGAACAAAAAGCATCAGCGTATAATGATGTAAGGCGATCGAATGGGTATTTCCGTGGGAGGAGGGAGTGCATCTGTACTGTTTTGTGCGGGTTGTTCCTGATCAGTTCGGCAAATTGCACAGGCCGTTTGGAATAACAATGGAAGAGCCACTGTTGAGACAGCCAGGCCTGTCTGCAGTTATCAGTGAGGTCTCCATTTCAATATTATATTACTCATGCTCACTTGCAATCATCGAAATATTTTCTTCTTCTAATTATTCACTTTTTTCACCAAGCACTGTCTTATTCATTCGTAAACTTATAGCTTCACCTAAAATTGAGACAATTCGTATGCGTGACGCATCAGTAATGCACACGAAATAAAGCGCGGGATATTTTGTCACAAATTGGGTCATAAGTTGCTCAACTCTGTTTGTGAACTTCATTCAATTTTCACCGGAGTAGGCCCCGGGCCCCAGGGTTGGCCCGGGGCCGAGGTCCCGCCTGCGCCTTGCGAGACTAATATTTGGCTACTCTATTAAATTAATTTTGGCATATGTTGTATGTATGTATTGCTCCAATATTAATCACTGTATAATCAAAATAATGTTTTCAAATGTCAATTTCAAATGTCTTATTTTCAGGAGAGCTTTGTATGGCCACCTCCACGTTGGGAGTGGAAGGAAAGTCAGTCTCGCTTGAATTTACCACGACGCCAGTTGCGGATGCGGAACTGGCAACATCACAACCAGCCTTTTGAAATAGAAAAAAACCATATCTGCATCAATGAGAGCTTCATGAGAACTTCAATCTTTTTAGCAGTCTTTAAATCGCAAAAGTTGTAAAAAAAAATCTATTGGATTTCAATTTTACAAGCATTTCTTATTAGCAAGTAAAGGCATATTTCGGGAAAAGATATGTACATATGTATATACCGTATTTTCTCTATTAGTACCCCCCCTTTATTAGAATCCCCCCTCTAATAGTACCCCCCTCTGATAAAGCCATTGAAAAATAGAACCCCTCCCTCTAGTAGAACAACCCCTCCAATAGTGCCCCCCCCTAACAGCCTGAAAATCTCAGCTCGAGACGTACCTCGAATGGATCCTGGAGGTATGGGATGCTCTCTCCAATGAAATCATTGCAAATTCGTTCAAAACATGTGGTAAAATGGATATTCCAGTGATGATTCCTATGAATTCGA
This sequence comes from Allodiplogaster sudhausi, assembly GCA_945643635.1. Taxonomy (NCBI): domain Eukaryota; kingdom Metazoa; phylum Nematoda; class Chromadorea; order Rhabditida; family Diplogasteridae; genus Allodiplogaster; species Allodiplogaster sudhausi. The sequence continues at coordinate 557,383 of CALZFC010000072.1, forward strand.
CCTACGATTCTTCTTATTTTGAGAAGAAAATCTTGTTATCAAACTTTTAGTGTCTCACATTGAAAATAGAACCCCTCCCTCCAGTAGAACCCCTCCCTCTAATAGTGCCCCCCTCTCGCAGGGCTATTGAAAAATAGAACCCCCGGGGGTACTAATAGAGAAAATACGGTAAGCATCGAAATTGGCCAATCCCGTTTTCATCATCCTTTCTAATAGTTCGATTAATACTGTTCATATTTACATACATTCGTATTACTGCATTGTTAATCGAAACATTTCCTTTTATTTTTGCAAATCTATGTCAAGGAACACATGAACTTCGTTCAATAAGTGCTAATTCACATGTCAAAAACAAGAAGAAGATGAAATAATTCATGGATCTGTGTATGTATTTTAGACAATTACAACTCGAACATCAATTATGGACAAAGGAAGGGGGAAATGATATTACAAGAAATGAATAATTTGATTGAACTTTGATATTTTATTTAATTCGAAAGAGTTTTTTTTAGTGATTGCGGTAAAGGCAACTAGAAAGTAAAGCTTTTATAATATTGAAAGAGAGAGCTAAAGGTTAGTGAACAAACAAATTTAAACAAGAAACAACTTACTTTATTTATAAACAAAAATTAATAATAAAAAATTCGCATTTATCTTCCAAAAATAATAAATGAACTATACTTAGTTACATATGTAAAATAACTACTCATTTTACTATCTTCTGCATGCGGTGCATTCTCGCGATACGCAGAGTGGCAGACAGCAGAAGAAGGGAATGCCGAAGGGGAAGGTGAGAATGAGAACTGCGAGGGAGAGCAGGAGGAGGGGAAGGTTGAAGGAGACACGAAGGGGAGCAGTCTGGAAAGAGAGAGAGAGAGAGAGAGAGAGAAAGAGAGATAAAGATTATGAGAGAGACAGGGAGAGAAGAGAAAGAGAATGAAAGAAATAGAGATGTAGAAAAGAGCGAGAGAGGGAGAGAGAGAGAGAAATATAAAGTAAGAGAGCTAACACATTCTTCGCAGATGAGCACATCACCGATTGCCGCTCAATTTATAATAAATAAATAAATAAATGGCTACCGATTGATCAAGGGCTTCTTGAACATCTGAACTACCTAATTAAATAAAATTACTTTAATTTCTTCTTAATTAATCATGGCTAACTATAGCGGAGTGCGCTCTGTGCAGTGAGACATGAATGAATGAGTGAAGAGCTTGTCGTTTGTCGAAAATCAATAGCAACAAGACAAAGGACGCAGAAGAAGAAGAAGCTCAATAAATAATCGGGTTAGGTAAAAAAAATTGTTTTTTTTTTTAAATGAAATTATCAGAATGAAATATATGCTTGGCATACAATTTTTATTTTGATGAATAGCGAAAAAGAAGCATTTAAAAAGAGCCATTTTTTTCGAGCGCATTATTATTGTCCGCACTCTATGCTTTTGCGGGGAATATTTCTTCCCATTTTGCTCTCTATCTCTCTGATTCCCTGATAACACTCTCTCTCTATCTCTCTCTAACTTTCTGTTAACTCGTTAACTGCTATCTCTCTCTCTCTGACTTTCTGTTAACCTTCTCTGTCTCTGCCTCTCTTCCAAAGCACTCTCCTTCTAACTTCCTCTTCCTCTTCCTCTTCTTTATATTTCTCCCTCTCTCTCTCTCTCTCTGCTTTCAAAACCTGTCTGATTACAATATGAATAGTCTTCCACTGCCTCTCGTAAACATACCCATCGGTCTAGTTCCTGACGTACTGCTGATAAGATTGTCACTCATATCAGTTCCCAATCATGGGTGACGGTTGGAAGGGTGGGCTTACGAGACGGATTGACAGAGACAGAAAGGCTCTCTCTCTCTCTCTATCATACGGAAGAAGAAGCTAGAAAATGGGACACGCACTTTTTCTTGTTCCAGAACAGTACAGGTTCCCGAGGATGTCAGTCAAACGCTCCTGACAAGAAAGTAAAGCGTTCTTTCAAAGAAACCGGTGAAGAGGACCAAATAACGTAGAGAAAATGCTGCGGTTTTTTTTTTATTTTTGGGGTATTTGAACTTAAAAAAAAACATAGCTCGGAATTATATGCTGTAGCTTATTTTTTCTAAATAAAGCTTTAAAGTAAATTCATTTGTTAAATAAAAAAAAACAATTTAAAATAAATAAATAAAAACAGCCACAAGGCAAGCATTCGCCGTCCGACATACTCTATTGTTTACATCACATGCTCTCACTACGTGGTTGAGAGAGTGAGAGAAAAAGGAGAGTGAGAGAGAAAGGAGAGTGAGAGAGAAAGGAGAGTGAGAGAGAAAGGAGAGTTAGAGAAAAATTAGAGTGAGGGAAAAGGAGAGTGAGAGAAAAAGAAGAGTGAGAGAGAAAGGAGAGTGAGAGAGAAAGGAGAGTTAGAGAAAAACTAGAGTGAGGGAAAAGGAGAGTGAGAGAAAAAGGAGAGTGAGAGAAAAAGGAGAGTTAGAGAGAAAGGAGAGCGAGAAAGAGAAATAGCTGTAGAGAACGGCTTCCGCTACCCCCGAACATTTATCAATTCGTAGTCTCCGTTTACTTCACGAATCAGATGCGGTTCTTGTGGGTGCTACTCTTAAATTTCACCCTCACAATCAGCCTTTCACTTCCTACAAGAAGTACCAGCTCAAGAGGTCAAATACGGTAAGGTGTTCAAGTCTCCTTTTCAACGACGGATTTATCGACTTGCCAAAATATTAACTGTTATTGTTAATAAACTTATTCATTATACGTGAACAATTTGTGTGCATGTTTTTGTTCGAAAACAAGTATTTCTATAGCAATTAATTTTGTAGAAAAAAAAATAATAATTTACAAATACATAGATAATTTGTTCTTTTCTTCTTCTTCATCTAGAAATTCCTCGTATCCTTTGATCTACTCGAGCTTAGCGGAGGCAGATGTTAGCGATGCCGAGCGAGCGGCCGCTATTGACAGGTAGGTGGTTCTAGTGCGAGGCACTTTGTATATATGCATGTTCTCTTGGTGCGATGTCTTGGTAAGTAAGTTGAGACCCCAGACGGATCATTTGAAAAAAAAATCAAAGATAATTAAAATATTCAAGCAGCAGCTGTCATTGACAGGTGGCTATTGTGCATTGAACTTTTAAATAATAATATGCATCTCTCATGGGTTTATGACTTGCTAAATTCATTCATATTCGAGATACTTATTTATTAGAAATAAAAATAATAAACTACATGAAATATTCGTTGACAGGCGGCATCTCCATTGTTCGTGCCATGTCAACATGCAGTCATCAGACGAATAATAATAATAAAACGTTAAAGCTAAACTATTCGAGCTTCGTACCATTGGCAGGTGGTTTTAGTGCATGCCACTCATACATGTTCATGTGGAATATACTTTGCTACCCCTCTCCCTCCCTCTCTATCTCCCTTCTCTCTCTCTCTCTCTCTCTCTCTCTCTCTCTCTTTCTATCTCTCTCCCTCTATCTCTCTATCTCTCTTTCTCTCTCTCTCTCTCTCCCTGTCTCTCTCTCTTTGCAGAGACGGTACGGACGAGGGCTCTTTCTGTCTCTACATCCGTACGAGTCTTCACCGAAGCACAAGTAGCATAATTCTCAATTCTTGGATTAATTTTAATTTTTTTTAAATTTTCACCTTTTATTCCGCTGGTCCTTTGCCCTCTTCTGAATTGTTTTTTATTTATTTATTAAATAGCAACATCTTAAGCTCTATCACGCGCCCTCCTTAAAATAAATTCAACAGTCAACTCGGCCAATTCGGCTAATGTTCTGGGAAATATATGTATGTACATATGTACTTTTTCTTATACTCAATGTCTTCTTGTGCATTTCTCGGAACAGTTTGCTTGCTAAAATCTAAGGATTCAATGAATATGTATATACTGATATTCTCTATCGGTCGTGCTCTGGCAGCCGTCCACGACGAACTCGCAGAAGATGACGGCGACCGAGAGACCGAGCACAGAATGCTTTGCCAATGTGCCACCGCCAATCCATCCGAACGTCTTCATCGAGCCGTTCGCTTTGATACGCCGTCGTATACTGTCAGTAACTTGGGTAATGCTCTTCGGCGGAGAGAAGCATTAGTGATAAATAGCCGGCCTATCGCGTACTTGAGCTTCCGCTTTCGAGGACATCCAGAAAGGCGCAGTTGCCAAAGGAAGGCGCAGAATCCCAAATCGGCTATGAATAAAGCCACATGTCCAAAGGCGAAGGAAACACTCCGTTATTGCGACCTATTTCGTTGTCTTAAAGGAGGACGGCAATCGCCGAAAAAACTACTGAATTAAAAAAATTACCTGAATAGCCAATCATATAAAAACGCATATTTATGGTAATTTTTATTCATTCTGTTTATTTCGTAAAATTTTTTTACATTGCTCAATTTTTACTTGAGCTTCTGCTTCGGTGTTGTCTTTGTTGTTGTGATATTCGGCAAGCTGAGAGGTGTTCAATTCATCAATTCATGTCGCACAGCTCAGAGCGCATTACGCTATGGTTAGAGATAATTAATATTAAAATCAAGTCAATACAATTTAATTACAAATGTATGTAGTATGTAACTCCTGTATCAATCTTTTTTCCTTTCCTTAAAGTATTTATTTTACAATGAGGCGAAAAATGAACACCACCCGTTTTTGTTCAACCTTGAAAATGAGCATTGATTCTTAATTATTACTGCCAAATGATCTCATGGCCAATTGAGACGATGCCGCTCCCGTAAAAACAAGTAAAAATTGTGAAATATTCTTTGGATATCAAAAAGTTTGTTTATTTTTTGTTTTCTTCTTTTCTCTCTCTATCGACGAAACATGCATCGTATCGACGCACAAACATGGAAAGTCACACACACACGTTTATGGAGACAGGCTGTTTCTTTTTTTCTCGCTCAAAGTTACGGAGCGACGACAGCTTCTCCGAATGTGTAGGCGAGAAGGCAAATGGTGGCGAGAGCAACGAGTACGGCGGCGACGAAGAACGCAACGCCGATCCAGAAGAACCGCAAAAACAAAATATTTAATTTGCCGCCACTACTACCTTTTCAAAATTTATTAATTTATCGAAAAATATCTCGCCTTCCGTTGTGATAACTTTATCAACTGTGTAAATAAATTGATGAATCGTTCTATATATTGTTTTCACCTTAAACGTGAAGATTGGCGTCAAATACGGCAGCGCTTCTTCTGTTTGATTAGTCGCACTAAAATGTATGTATGTCACATGAAAAAAAGAGATAAAAATTTTTTAAGATAAAAAAGGTTTTCGAATAAATAATTTATTCGTTTCCTTTTTTTTTTACGAAATTCGCCGAAACACTCCAACTGACTTCTCAAAGGTGTCAGTATCTTTTGAAGTCGTTCAAGAGTGCTGAAAATTGAATCAAAACTTAATAAAAAAATTCCAATTTGATATATAGTACGCCTGTTCACTCAGATTGCTATAAAACAACACTAATCGAAATCGATTAACTTATATTAAATTAATAAATTAATGCCTAGGCCATAACAAATATCTGCTGTCCAAATGACCTATCAAAAATTGCTGCAAAAAAAATTTGCCCTGTGCTGGATGATGCAGCGGTTAGAATTGCCGTTTCAAGGGCCTCCCTCACCTACGTAGGTTGTGAAGAGCAATTATTCAAATTTCCTTTTTTCATTTTTTATTTAATCTTATTCTTTTACATTTGCTGTTCATAGCGGAACATGTTGGACAAATATTGCATTAAAATAATAAAATATTTTGTCTAATTCTAAATAATATCACCTTTCTAAAAGAAATGTACTCACAAGTCAGAGCCCTTCATCTTCTGTTCAGGGTAGTCCTTGAGAATGAAGTGTCGGATGCGTTCGATTGTGTCGGGTATCGCGGATAAGTTGAAGTTGCAATCGGAGACTCCACACACGCAGGTCAGCTTCTGGAACACGTGTTCGTGCCACTCTAAAAATAGGCAAAATAAAAACGATTTAAAAAATAAATAATTATAAATGTGAAGAAAAAAATATGTAGGTATGTAGCTCTAACCCAGCAAGCACTTCTGACGATATAGCATTTTGGACTTTGTTTGCCGAAAAGAAAGACACTTCTGCTCGACTTCCAATGAGCTTCCGAACTCGTGCCAGCATCGTTCAATGTCGCAGTTTGGAGCAAAAAGGCCAAATACCTTATACTTAAAAAATGACGTCGCGATAAGACATAAATATGATATTAGTGTTCCCCGTAGCTAAAAACCTCCTTAGAGTGATTTTCAACAAAAAAAAATTCCACCTCTGGGGTGGGAATAGTTTATTAGTACCAAATTTTGAGACTCGTAACTTTTCTTAACGTTTTTTAGTATACGTTCAATGAAGGTTAATATTAAAGTAATAATTTAAAGATTAATTTATTTTTGCTTCAAGTCTTGCACATTAGTAGGGAAGTTATCCGTCATGTAACAGTGCACATCCGCATCTGCAGAAGCAGCGAGGAAGGAAGCCAGCAGAATGAACGAGGCATCGAGAAGAAAGTGAGAGGGAGAGGAAGACGAGGGGAGACTCGGAGGAGCCAACCACGTGGCGGACGTTCAGCTGTGTGAAATGGCCGAAAATCGTTGCGTATGAGACAAGTTGTTTTAATTACAGTGCACTTTTGGAATGTCCACACTAGATTTGCATTTAAAAATGAAGTCTCGAACAAAATCTTAAAAAAAAAGAAGGCGTCAATCGTTGGTGTGAATTTTAACAGTGAATTTTGCTTGTTAAAAAATGTTATAATCAAGTTTCTACCAACTAACATTGTCAACTGTACCATAGCCAAATAAACTTCATGAAGACAACCGAATAAATCGCAAAAATGGAGAAAAAAATGCTAGTATGGGTAGACCCAGAGATTGTATGCATATTTGCCCTCTAAGACGATTTGTGCTACTACTTAACGGTTTATTCGCTTACATTAGCGCGTCAATGTTCTGCTAGAGCGCACGTTAAATCACTAGAAATCAAGTGGTGCAATTGAATGGCGCCGGCGATTTCTCGTTAAAGTGGCCCACTAAGACTAGGCAGAAGTCTTCTCACAATCTGTCAGCCAAGCGGGCAAGGATTCATTAAATGATATCAAAACAATGACTTGCCAATCAAACAAATTCCCTAGTTCACTTGCAGCAATTTCAGGGAGTACGTTTTCGAACTTCCAAAAATGTACTCTTCAAATTCGTGGCCAGGTTTCTTAGAATTTCCCATGATCACCAAACCTCATGGGTGTGCTTTTTCTCTCCCCAGTTCGAACCCACTTTCCATTCAACCATGTACCACATGTTGTGCGTTGTAAACCACTTCATCACAAATTGCAATCGTTTAATCGTCACCAGACTAAAAAGAAGTAAGAGTACATGTATTGTCTACTCGCTTTGGATGACTGTTCATTCCAAGCAACTTCCGGTTCAAAATTGTGGTAGGGTTTGGGGGGGGGGGGTAAAGGAAAGAGAAATTAAGTGACAATAAAAAGTATAAAACAAGAAAAAATGCTGCAACATGCGCGACTACACGCTGTGGATATTTCGCTGAGATGTAATTTCAATGGTGACCGGACCGAAAAACTAAACTCCAAGAAGTTATGGAAAAAACCATAGGGTAAACGGTAGCTGCCTGATAAAACCGTTTGTTCACATATGCGCGTAATATAAGAAAAGAAGAAGAAAAGAACAGTGTACAATAAAACAGTTATTAAATATTAAGAAAACTAAAACTATTGCGATAATAAACAAAAGCAATTCTTCATGTGCGAGAGATTATATACATTTGGAATATTTTTGACAATATTTTGGATGAATGCAATGCAAGGATCGTCTACGTGCAAAAATCAACATGTTGATCAAACTAATCGGATGTTAGTGCTAGATAAATAGAGACTAACTTATAACATCTCAAGGAGGAAACCCTTATTATATGAATCTCCAGAGTTAGCAATTCTATTAACACAATAATGAACAGCGAAGGGTAAAGCTCTCCACTCAATTATCATAGATGGACATGCAATACGAATCGACATCAACAATCAATCAATAAATCGATTCCGTTTTTTAAATAGATGCGCGGAAACCACATGACGAAAGGCAAGAGAAAGCGCATTGAACATAGTTTGAACTCTACTCTGACTTGATAAATGGGCTTTCCAAATTGGAGGATAACTGATAGCGCGCTGCTATAGAGTTGTGTCCATAAGAAAAGGGAATAGTGGGAGAGAGAGAAGAAAATAGGAGAGAGAGAGAGAGGTAAACAGGAGAGAGAAAGAGGTAAATAGGAGAGACAGAGAGAAAGAAAAAGAGAAAGAGAAAAAAAAAAAACGTAAATCTAGTTTGCAAACCAAACGCACAAGCTGGCCACTCGGGGGAATCGGGAATAGGTTTTTGGAGAGGGTGAAGTAAGGGGGGGGGGGTGAAGAAGCCGAACCCGAGATGAAAACGTACGAGACTCACCGCTTCTTGTTGTTTTTTTTCTTCTTTTGCAACCTGCCTTTTGGATGACTCCCAGAACAATTGCCATTAACCGCGCATTGGAGAGACAAGGAGAGAAAAGAAAGAAAGAGGAGAAGCAGCACAAAACATGATGAAAAGCAGACCTCGTGTGTGGTTCGGATAAAGGGGTCTAATAGTCGATAAAACGGGGGTCTAATAGTCGATTAAAAGGGGGTCTAATAGTCGATTAAACGGGGGGTCTAATAGTCGATTAAACGGGGGGTCTAATAGTCGATTAAACGGGGGGTCTAATAGTCGATTAAAGTGGGGTCTAATAGTCGATTAACGGGAGGTCTAACAGTCGAATAAACGGGAGTCTAATAGTAGACTACGGGGGGTACCAGCAGCGGTCGTCTAGTGGGTACAATGCACTAAATGCGTTGTAGGGCGGCAAAAAAACAGAGAAAAAAACGAAAAAAAAACAATAAAACAAAAAGAAGAAATGGTTCCCGTTGAGAGGACCGGGACAGCCGCCTGCCGACTAACGAAGACGATTGAAATGCGGTGAGAGCAGCACAGGGTAAAGTTCTACCATTTCTCTAGTGTACACGAGACGAGACGAGATAGGCTTAGAGGGTTTCCTTTTCTCAGGTAGAGGAAGGGTATGGAACGCGCGAACGAGAAACCGAACACGAGAAATAGTGACACATTCTGGCACACAAACACGCGAAGATTGCCCGAATTGAAAAAAGAAGGACAAAAAAAAGAACAGCAGAAGCATATAATCTCTGAGAAAATGAAAAGGAATTATAGATAAAATATAAAATCAAATTAACAACCAAATCATGCGCACGCGAATAATAAAAACGTTCAAAAGTATCGGAGAACATATTCTGAAGAAAAAAACAGTCAGGATAGCACAGTAGAGACACAGAGAGATCTGGAAAAAGGAGGAGACAAAAAATATATATGTATATGTATATTTACAATGGACACAGAGAGGCAAGAAGGTTGGGAGAGAACAAGGTGAGATATGTATAAAATATATAGAAAATTAACAAAGGTACTACAATCGTGTTGATACTGCGCAAATGGATACTGCGCAAATGAGTCAAGTCTATATATTACTGTCTGGGAGTGGGTGTCTGTGAGATTGGACGAGATGGGAGATGGTTAAAAATTGAAAGGGAGGGTTCCTCTGGGAGGTCAAGAATTCTGGAGAATAGGGTGTGAAAGTATATAAGGGGTCTTCTATTGGTTGGACGGATGGGCGGGGCCAATTCACTTGTGGGCGGGGCCAGTTCACTTGTGGGCGGGGCCAGTTCACTTGTGGGCGGAGCCTGGACGGCCTGGACGGATGGGCGGAGCCTACAGCTCCCACGACATTGTGGGTCGTGGCATGAGGACGTGCAGTCGCTTCTCGAGGTGATCGAGGGCCCGTTTGAAGGTGAACTCGAGCCAGACGGGCGTTGCCTCGACGATGGGCGCATCGTGGTGGATGCCCCAGCCCTGAAAGATTAAAAAATACTTAATTTTTTTATCTTTAAAAATTTATCAAATTGTTTTATTTTAATTTATAGTAATAACAACAAAAATTATTATTATTATTATTAGTACCAATTATTATTGTAATATTATCATTGTTTTATTAAATAATACTTATTTTGTTGTCTATTAATTGCATTATTATAAATTATAATAACTTAAAATATGATTAAAAAAAATTTTTGAAGAAGAAAATCGAGCCCACCTCAGTTGAGATGCGAATCGTGCAGAGACGACGAAGATCCGCGCCGCCGGGACCGTTGAAAAGAGCCGCTGCGCCAGCAAAATCAACGCCACCCTGAGGCAGGGAAGGAATTCGATGAGAGAGTCAGAGAGAGAGAGAGAGAGAGAGATAACGAAAAAGGTAGAGAGACAGCCTGAGAAAAAAAGGTGCATTTTGCTCCATAGACCAACTGTCAATAATGTTGACGAGTTTTTTTCCATTCTTTCTTTCCTTGACGAAAAAACTCTCTCACCTCTTTCGTCTGAGTTGACTTGATGGTGCGTCCGTGGCAGAGGAAGACCTTGGCCAGCGCATCCAGTGTTGTCTTCACCATCGCCCAGTCAAATACCTGCATACATATACTCCCTCTCGTCTTGTACTCTTGTTCCTCTTACTCTCTATCGGTCTCTCTTCTTTCCTCTCTATCTCTCCATCTCTCTCTCTCTTCGCTCTCTCTCTCTCCCTCTCTCCCTCTCTCTGCATACTCTCTCTCTCTCCCCTTTCTCTCTCTCTCTCTCCTTTCTCTCTCTCTCTCTCTTTCTCTCTCTTTTTCTCCCTCTCCCTACTCTCTCTCTCTTCTCTCTCTCTCTCCCTCCCATCTCTCTCTCTCTTTCTCCCTCTCCCTACTCTCTCTTCTCTCTCTCTCCCTCCCATCTCTCTCTCACTCTCTCTCCTCGCTCTTTCTCCCTCTCTCTCTCTCTCTCTTCCTCTAACCTTGATCGGTCCATCAGCATACACCTTGTGCACGCCTCCTTCTGCGACGGGCGACACCATGTCGAGTGAGAGTGCCTTGGCGTACAGCACCTGCCTGCCCTTCACTTCCAGCCAGACATCACCGTTTGCCTAGGAAGTTAATTGATTAACTAATTACTTATTTCCCCAATATTTTCCATATTCTAAATTTCAAAAAAAATCCTTCCCTCTCTCACTCCACTCTCTCCATTTCTTTCTCCTCTCTCTCTCCTCTCTCTCTCTCCCTCTCTCTCTCTCCTCTATCCCCCTCTCCTCTCTCTTCTCTCTCTCTCTCCTCTCTCTCCCTCTCACCTGGTGTGCCAGACAGAACCCGGCTCCTAGTCCCTGGATGGCCCTGCCCACTGCCTCCTCTGCATCGAGTGTGCTGACGTAGCCAAGTCCCAGTCGGTGCTTCTGCTGCTTCGCCGCTTCCTCGCCGCCGCCACCGACGCCGGCGTCGATGTAGAAACGGTTGGAGGCGATCTGGAGTGAGAGATTGTCGAGTAATTAATTGATCAATTAATTTAATTAATTTATTTATTTATTTATTAACTGTCAATACCTTTCCTATAATTCAGCCGAATATGCTACTAACCCTTAACCCTTAACCTCATTTCGATCTCTCAATCTCGCCTCTCTCTTTCTCCTTCCTCTCTCTATCCATCTCTCTCCCTCTCCTCTCTCTTTCTCTCTCTCCCGCTCCTCTCCCTTTCTCTCCTCTCTCTCTCTCTTTCTCTCTATCTCTCTCTCTCTCTCCCTCTCATTCTCCAACCTGTGTCTCAATGACCGTCGCCGCGTACTCGTGATAGCTGGCAGCGCACCAGACTGCTGCCTCATCTTCCGCTGCCGACGGCGCCGGCGCCTTCTCCGCGCCGCCCGAGAAACGGCAGAGGAAGTCGTAGCGAAGGCGGCGGAGCGAGGACGACTCGCCCGTCTGAATTCTCTCTCTCTCATTTAATCAACATACTTTACAGTTATTTTTATAATTATATTAATTTACAAAAATTATTTTAAAATATTGTTCTTAACTATAATACTAATAATAGTAATTACTATTACTATTACTGTAATTATAATTATAAATATAATTACTACTTTTACTATTTCCCATTCGCAACCCAATTCCGGTGTGCTACCGTACCTCGCTGGCGCCGCCGTTTCTCATCGCCAGCTCTGTGATGGCACTCTCGACACACGAAGGGTAGACGTCGAGCGACGGTGCAAGTCCCATGCTACGAGCCACTTTGACGCACTGCTCGAGGAGAACCTGAATTTATAAATTTATTTATTCGGGTATTCTTGTTCCGTGTCGCAACAATCGATCGATCAATACTCGCAGATAACATTCGACATATTAATTATTTTTCTTGTCGCATATAAATTCACACCTGTTAAGTAAAAGTTTAACTTCAGCCGTAAAATTAGTAAAGTGGGCGTGACTTAGAAAAGTGGGCGTGGCCAAAAGTCAACTACCTTCTGAACCGGATCCGGGCCCCTCCACGTGCTTGGCTGCTGTTCGCCAAGTGACGTCATCGCCGTCTTCTTCATCATCATTGCCGACTTGGCTCCGCCCCCTTTGAGGGTGGCTGCGTAGCTGGCAAAGATGCGCGTAATGTCCGCCTCGTTCATGCCCATCGCGTCCTGGCGCGCTTTCCTGGAATACGGTTACCTTCATAATTTATAAACAGAAAAATTCTCCGACCAGCAGCTATTACACGCACAAAAAGTTACTACTCCAAATGACGGCCACATCTCTTCCAATTTAATATCTCAATGCGTTTCGACTCCTACCTTTTGTCGTCGTTGATACATCTCCAATACATCTATACACTGCGAAATAGATGAGCCTTTTTTCTAGTCTAACATTTTTACTCCCTTCCAAAAAATGTATTCTTCAATCCCGTACATGTCCTTTCCGTATTCAACAAATCCCGTACATGTCCTTTCCGTATTCAACAAATCCCGTACATGTCCTTTTCGTAGTGCTGTCGCTGCAGCTCGGGCGTCAGCATCATGCCGTACGGATTTGCGTTCGCAGCCGTGTCAAGGATCGAGTAGACACTCACCGGTTGCGTAAGGTGATTCTGGAAATTTACTCATTTATTTATTTACTTATTTATTTTTAACATACTAATTCTACTTTTTTCTCAATTATATACTCTATAACAATACTAACAAATCAGTAATAAATAGTAATTTTTGTATAAAAAATACTTTGTTAATTTAAAAAATACTTTTTTTAAATACCTGAATCCAATTAAGCCGCTCGTTCTCCGTGTGCTTGAAGCTGTGCAAGCCAAGAAAGTATTCGTCGTCTGGCATTTTCTCGGGATGTCTGAATTTCTTACTTTTTTAATATTTTAAAATAATATATAGTTCATTAAATACATGTCAACAAAAAATACTTTTAAATACATTTTTATTATTAAGCCACGCCCATCCGTCCACTCCAAAAGAAAAAAAATCCTACTTAGTAGTCGACGACGAAAAGTTGCTCTGGAGTATGTCGGACGTCTTCTTGAGTGCGGACGGATCGATGAATGCAAACGACTCCAGGAGGCGGCGACAGCGAGAGGGGGGCTGAGCTTGGGGTGAGTCGGCAAGGTCTGACGGATTTGACTGCTGGTCCAGCGGATTGGTCAGCAGGACGTCTGACGATGGCATCTCTTCGTCTTCGACGTGCACGACTTCTTGCTCGGTGGCCGACGCTGAAGGAGCGAGAGAGAGAGAGAGAGAGAGAGAGAGAGAGAAAGAGAGAGAGAAGAGAGAGAGAGAGAGAGAGAGAGAGAGAGAGTAGATGTATAGAGAGAAGAGAGATAGAGATAGAGATGCACCATAAGAGAATGAGAAAGGAAGAAAGAAGAGAGAAAGTGAGAGAGAACAGAAAGAGAGAGAGAGAGAGAGAGAGAGAGAGAGAGAGAAATATATAGAGAGAGAAGAAAGAATAGAAATAGAGAGAAAGGATAGAAAGAGAAACAATAAATATAGAGAGAGGGAGAAAAGAGTGAGAGAGGAAGAAAGAAGAGGGCGGGAGAGAGAGAGAGAAGGGTGAGAGAGAGATAGGAGAGAGAGGGACGGAAAGATACCTCTCTGCTCCACGTCCATCCTGTTCTCCTCAACACTCGTCTCGTCGTCCTCTTCCAGCTTCATCTCAGCATTGGTTGTGTCTTGCACGACTGAAGGAAGATTGTGAGCAGCAGCGGCTGAAACTTAATTAGTTACATTTAATTATTTCAATTATTTAATTAATATATACATATCAATACTTTTCTTATACATCTTGCCTCGTTATTGTTTTTCTTATATTATTATTATTTATTTATTTATTACTGCCTTCAACTCCCTTATTATCAAAATCAATGAATCTGCATTCAATATATCCTGTACCGGGTTATGCAAGCCACCTGTACAGGAGAGTTAGGGAAAAAAATTTCCCATTTTTTCAAGGAGAACGTAGACATTGCATAGATATACAGTTGGCGAATTTAAAGTGGACTGGTGGGCGTGGCCTATCCCACCTTACCCATCATCATCTGCTGCTGATGGTGCTGCTGGAGTGCGGCAGCGGCTGCGAGCTGGATCGGCGACAGGCCGGCAGCGGCCGCCTGCTGCTGCAGCTGTGCAGCCTGTGCGGCGTATCTGGAAGAAGAGGAGAGTGGAGTGGACGGGTGGGCGTGGCTTTATTTAAACAAACTCACTACCCTCTCTCTCTTCTCTCCCTCTTCTCTCTCGCTCCTTTCGCTCTCTCTCTCTCTCTCTTCCTCTCCGCTCTCTCTCCCCCCCTCTCTCTCACTCCCTCTCTTCCTCTCTCTCCCTCTCTCTGCCCTATCTCTCCCTTACTGCGCCGCAATGATCTGCTGCTGCTGCCGCCTCAGCTCGATCTCCCTCTGCACGATCTCCATCTGTGCCGTGAGACTGGCGACGTAGTCCGCCGCATGCTTCTGTTGCTGTTGCTGCTGCTGCTGGTGGAGGTGATCGGGCAAGATTGATGCACCTAGTCAGATACAAAAATTTACAAGACGTAATCTTTTTAAGGCAAAAATTAATAAATAGTAAGAAAAAATTCAACTCAGATTTATGAAATAAATTTTTTTTCACAAATAATTAAATAAATATGTCTGTGAATAAATGAATATCTGTCTGTGAATAAATGAATATTAAAGAGAATTGTAAACAACAACAACGACAAAAACAAAAAAAACCTTTTAAAGATGTCTTATAAATCTCTCTCACTTTGAACACTGCTGTAGTGTAGCGGAAGCGGTGGCTGCTGCTGGGCTTCCACGGTGGCGGACGCCGCCGTGTAGTCGCCGCCTCCAAAGGTGGCCGAGACCGCGAAACCATTCTGCTGCTGATGCTGTGTGACCGGCGCTTGGTAGAGGATGAGCGGATTGTTGTCTGTAAATATTTTTTTTTACAATTTAGTTACCTTAATTAACTTTAAAATTCTCATAACTCTTATATCTCTTTTTAATTACTACATTTCTTTACCAGCAAAAATAAATATTTTTTTTAGACTCCCTGTTAAACTGACATGTCTGAATGCTGAGCTGGCTCGCTGGCGCCGTGCCAAGTCTGGCCGCCGCCGGCTCCAGAATAGGCGGCGGTCTTGAGATGGCGCCAAACATGGGCGCTGGCGCCTTCAGACTGCTCTCAGCAGTCGCTGATGTCGAGACAGCGATGGCTGAGGCGAAAAAAATAACACTTATTTTCTTAATATTTTATGGTATGTTTAATGCTTAAAATGCTAGAATTTATTTTGTTTTTTTTTCTTAAGATTTTTTGGTATGTTTAATGCTTAAAATGCTAGAATTTATTTTCTTTTTAATTAATTAATTAATTAATTAATCAATTAATTAATTAACTCCTTCCCCACCTGTCGCCTTCTGCTTCTCCTGCTGCTGCATCTGATTCTGAGCCACTCCTCCATTCAGTGAGAGCAGTAGCGAGGTGGGTGATGAGGAGGAGGACGACGAGGACAACGTTGACGGCATTGAGAGGCTGCCTCCGCCAACTGACGAGGGTGGAGCTGAAAAGAAGTAAATAAAATTTTGATTCGATTATTTATATACATTTTTACATTTGTCTAAAATTATATAAAAATTTTATTCTTTTTATGAATTCCAAAAATCACGCCGCAGTCGATGAATTCTTGTGACCTCTTTCGAACAGATTAGTTTTCAAGTATAAAAGTTTTTTTTAAAGAATTTTTTTCTAATAATAAAATTAAAATGATATAGTACAAAACCTTTCTAAATACATTTAGTAATTAATTATATTTAACCTTGCGCAATCTGCCTCAGGTGCTCCGGAGACATCTTGGCCGGTTTCGGGCCACAAGAGTCATTGTCTACGACAGAGTGGCCTAGATCAGAGAACTGAATGGACGTGGAATGAAGCTTGGTAGAGTAGACAAGTAGGAGGAGAGAGAGATAGAGAGAGTGAGAGAGACAGAGGCAGAGACAGATAGAGAGAGAGAGAGAGAGAGAGAGAGAGAGAGAGAAAGGCACAGAAAGAGAAAGAGAGAGAGACAGGGAGATACAGAGAGAGAACGAGAAGGAGAGACAGAGAAAGAGAGAAAGAGGTGAGAAAGAGAGAGAGAGAGAGAGAGAGAGAGAGAAAGAGAGAGATAGAGAAAGAGAGATGAGAGAAAGACCCACCAGTGAGTGGTGTGTGCATCCTCGCTCCTCCTGCCCCTTCCACTCTGCCCTCCTCTAAACTCTGCTCATCTGTATCATCAGAGAGATCGACGAGAGGCGGCGCGGTCACTCGTTCGTAGTGGTACGGGTTCACGCAGACGAGGTCCGTCTTCATGTCGAAGGCGAATCTGGAAATTAAATTATTGATTAAAAGAAAAAATAAATGAAAAAAAAATTTGCTAATCATGAAATTAGCAATGTATTTAGTTTAACTTATGAAGGCGCTGCGTCAGGGAAAGATCAAACTTAACAGATTTTTTCAGTCCATATATCATGGCGCCGGCTAATGTATACCAACTGTACCGGTAAAGTCGTAGAAATTTTTTTTTTCAAGGATACTCAATCCATTGCATATAAAAAAAGAAAATAAAAAAAATCATAATCTAAGAATATAAAATGTTAATAAATCTAAAATATTAATAAATTTAAAATATTACTAAATTTGCAATGTAATAACTAGCGATGTATTAAACAAATATAATGCTATTATACCCACAGTATGAGGAAGAAGGATCGAAACCAAAGAATTTACAGCCCATATACCATGCACGGCTCACTGCAAACCACCTGTACCCAAAATTTTGGGCAATTTTTTTTCTTTAGCTAAACAAAATAAATCCGTTGCATAATTTAATTAATTAATTAAATAAAAACAAGAATTTTTTTATTTACTTTTCAATCAATAACAAAATACTAATTTAAATCAATAATAAATTAATGAAAACCTGCAGATCGAGCTGTGCTTCAGCTCATTCTTGTGCAGGTCGATCCATCGGAAGACACGCGCGTACACAACGTGAGGGAAGCCCTTCTTGGCGGCAACCTACAGAATTCAAATCTTATTGCCCAAAATCTTGGCGCCAAGCAAGAGAATTAAAATCTCATTGTCAGAATCTTGGCGGGAAACTCGAGAATTCAAATAGGACATGTTCACATGATGTGGGGAAAAGATTTTAAAAAAAAATCGGCGCATTTATTTTCTTATATCACCCTTAAAATGCAACTATGGCTATTCCTCAACCTAATCCTCAACCTCACTCTCAATCTCACGCCTCACGCTCAACATCACTCTCATTCTCACTCTTAATCTCACCCTCAACCTCACTCTCAACCACACCCTCACTCTCTCAGCCCAACTCCCTCCTCCTACCTGGAGTCTGCCATCCAGCGTACGTGGCACTGTGATGCAGCCGCCGACTTCGCGGCCAAACGTCGAGACACAGCGGATCAGAGTTTGGACCTAGGAATATTAACACGGTTAGTCTCCTCTTCTCTAGCTCTCTCTCCCCTCTCTCCCTCTTTCTCTTTCTATCTCTCTCTCTCTTTCTCTTTCTCTCTCTCTCTCCTTCTCTCTATCTCTCCCTCTCTCTCCCCTTCTTTCTCTCCTTCTCTCTCTCTCTCTCTCTCTCTTCCCTTACCTCATCATGTCTGTCCTTGATCTTCTTGTGCAGACTCTCGATGGCCTTCTTGTTGAACTCTGCTCCTTCTGGATTGGGGTCGATGTTGAATAGCATGAGATAGTTGACGATGGTGTGCGAGCTCTCCGTCGGCGCCGGTGGTCGCAGCATCGTCTCGGTTGCCTGGGATTGCTGTGCATCATTATTTGATTGTTTGTTTATTTATTTAAAAAATAATTTTAGTTTAATCTTGTTTATAATTTAATTCATTGTTCCCTCCCTCTCCTTCCCAATCTCCCTCCTTCTCTCTCTCTTTCCCTCCCCTCTCTGTTCTCCCCCTTCTCTCTCTCTCCCTTCATCTCAATCTCCGTCCCTCTCAATCTCTCTCTCTCACTCCCAATCTCCCTCTCCTTCTCTTCTCTCTCTCATGCTCTCTCTTCTATCATACTTCTTGCTATCAATCTCTCCCGCTCCCTCCCTATCACTCTCTTCCTCCCTCTCTCTCTCCCTCTCTCTCTCTCCAACCTGCTCTTCCACCGGCCGCCTCCTCGGCCTGCCCCTGGTTGCGCCGCCCGTCTTGGCGATGTCGTTGACCATGCCGGAGAGTCCGTTGATCCCTCCTCCTCCTCCTCCGCTCCTTCCACTCGCACTCCTGCTCCGACGGCCGCTCACTGGCTCCGCGGCGGGAGTCGTGTCGAGAGAAGAGCGCGCCTTAATTTATATTTATATTTTTATTATTTTTATTTTTATTATTTTAATTGTTTTTTAAATAACTTAAATACTAATTTTTAATTACTTTATAACTTTTATTAAATTAATCTTTTTTTTAAATTATATGCTTAATTAAGTTATATACTTTACAACATTTTTATTTTATGCTTAATCTTTTACTAATACTTTCTTAATTTATATTTATGTATATGCTTAATTATTTTTTAATTACTTAAATACTAATTTTTCAATTACTTTATAACTTTTATTTATGAACCTTTAAAAAAACATTATATGCTTAATTAAGCTATATACTTTATAACATTTTTATTTTATGCTTAATCTTATACTTTAAAACTTATAATTATGTTACATATATAAAAATACATGCCTTACAAAGAGATATAACCATAGCCCTATTCCTACGTCACAGGATCCGCCAGCCAAGTGGAGAGGAACAAAACCTACAAAACCATTTTATATGAGTTGAACATATGTATCATTATACAGTACGCAAACCACGGGATCGGGACTACTTGCTTCTCATATTTCTTTCTTTCTCTTTCTCTCTCTCTCTCTCTCTCTCTTTCACTCTCTATTTCTCTCTCTCTCGGACTCTCACTATTTCCTTCTCTCTCTCTTGTTTTTTTTCTTCTCTCTCTCTCTCTCACTTCCATATAAATTACCAATCAAACATCGCTGCTAGGAAGTACGATCTCTCCTCGTGACATCCCTTTTTTCCAATGCATCAGTTTCTGCCAATTTTTTTTGGCGATGAAATACATCTCCTTTCTACACGCTATTCGGTTGCAAACAACAGTTATTTTACTTTTCGCCTTCTTTAACTCTCTCTCTCTCACTCTCTCTCTCTCACTCTCTCTCTCTCTCACTCTCTCTCTCTCTCTCACTCTCTCTCTCTCTTTCTCTCTCTCTTTCTATCCTCTCTCTCTCTCTCTTTCTCTCTCTTTCTCTACTTCTCTCTTCCTTTCGTCTCTCTCACTCTATTTATTTGCAGTTTGGCAAATGATCCACCATGTTCCACTTGCCAAACGAACGCCATATAAATCGCAGTTTTTTTTCTAGTTAGACAGTTCAAAAAGCAACTCTTGATAAGGGCGCCTGAGAAAATATATTTATGGCCATTTAACGCAGCAAAAACCACAGATTCTATTAGAGTGACTTTCTCGCAACAGTAAGTAGACAAAATATTTCATGACAGAAAATGATGACAAAAATGAAAGTTTAAGAAAAAGTGTGGAAACATGCCTTTGATATGAGAAGCACTTCTATTTTTATTTTACGGCCTCTTCAACTACAGTAGATTGAGTTCATTGACTCCCATGTCACACTTTGCAACGTACTTACAGTATACCTGGGCAAGTCTGCGGGAAAAAAACTTCTGGATTACGTGGCTTCTTAAGAAATCTGAACTTTTGCCACGCCTTATTTCATAGTTGAAAGATTCCTTTTTATCAGCTCAACACCAACGAGCCCTACTAATGCCGAAAATGACAAAAACCTCTTTTTTTAATTTAAAAAAAGATAATCTTTTAGAGATCAAAGTGAATGCGCGACATTTTGGAAGAAAAGCCAAAGTCTATTTTATTTCATTTTTCGTGCAACAAGTCCAGGCCACTCTCTTCTGCTAAGAAACCACAAACAATAAGCCGACTTCTCAATCGTGTAATTTCCTACCGAAAAAAACTCTAATCACGCAGAAAACCACAAGCAAATAGAAGGCAATAAATTAAATTTAAAAATAACAATTAATATTAAAGCATTAAATGAATAAGTAGTTAATGAAATATATTTTTAAAAGTAATAAATAAAAAAAATTATAAAAAGATAAACATTACCTCAATGACCGTTCTCCTGGCTGGCGACAGTTGCAGCTGCATTTGTCGATGATACTCGGCCAGCACGGCCGCAGCAGCTTGCTGTTGCGGACTTGTCTGGGATTGCTGAAATACGTCCAGATTAGACAGAGAGAGAGAGAAAGAAAGAGAGAGAGAGAGAGAGAGAGAGAGAAGGAGATAGAAGGAGAGAGAGAGGAGAGATAGGAGAGAGAGAGAGGAGAGAGAAAGAGAAGGAGAGAAGTAGAGAGAGAGATATGAAAGTAAATTCTTTAATTTCCTTAAAAACTATATTTCCTTCATAGTTCATATAAAATATATTTTTTAAAAGCAACTAAAATTCTGCCAGACTTGTCTCACAGGTTTGCATTTGAAGGAAAAGTTATAGTTTTTAGACTCGCTATTAAACAGCCAATTATGGAAGACCAATTAACACGACACGCTGCAGACACCATTATAGTTGCTTTCGCACACCCGGTGGTTCGTCTACAAATTTCTCGCAACAATTCAAGCGCCCGGTCAAGTTAGGGGGCTCTCGGTTAAGGGCTAATGCTGCTCTCTCTCTCGGTAAAATTAGAACGGATACATGGGAACAGTGAATGAGGGTGGAATAGACGCTTCCAGATTAGAGAGAGGGAGAGAGAGAGTCAGATAGAAAAAGAAAGAGAGAGGCAGACAGACAGACAGAGACAAGGGTGAGAGAGACAGATAGAGAGAAAGAGAGAGACTGACAGACAGAGAGAAAGAAGGAGAGAGAGAGACAGAGAGAGCAAGAGAGAGAGAGAGAGAGAGAGAGAGAGAGAGAGAGAGAGAGAGATAGAGTAAGAAGCAGCGATTTAGATTGATAGTGGCGGGCCTTATATCACTAGCCCGATGGGAGCTCACAATCAAAGGGTAGCCGAGGTTCAAGAAGCGCAAGAACAGCCTATTGGCTGAATGAGACGGATTCGGATGATATACGAGTTAAATAGAAGCGGGGGAGAGAGAGGGAGAGAGAGAGAAATAGAGAGAGAAGGAGCGAGAGAGAGGGGCATGTGAGAGGGAGGAGACAGAGAGAGAAAGAGAGAGAGTGAGGGAAAATAGAGAGAGAGAGAGATGGGGAGAGAAAGAGAGTGTGATGTCTGGGTGCGTAGGGAACAATATAGCTGATATGACTAATGATTTAGGTCGGGGGGGGGGGGGGGGGAAGAGAGAGAGAGAGAAGGAAAGAAAGCGGAAAAGGATAGGAATACAGACAAAAAGAGTTCAAAGTTCATCCTTGATTGATAAGCCGCGTGGTTATTTGCAGAGAGGAAGCGGAAAAGCGCTTCAAATTCGATTGACGCATGAATCGGAGAGGGAGACAACGCGAGCAAGAAAGAATTTTCTATGCACCCTAGAATCGCCGAGTTTACTATCGTACTGCGCGCGGCGTACCAGAACAGGAGAGATGAGTGGAGACGAGCCGGCAGTGGGTGCTGCTGAGGATGTCGCGATTGCGCCAGGCTGCAGCGGCGACTGAAAATATTCTTTTTTTTAAATAAATTAAATAATTATTTTTATTTGATTTATATTTTTACCATTAATCATCAAGATTACCATACAATACATTCCTACTTTTCTTCAAAATTCTTGCACCTTCAACTTTGATGCCCATCCAGGTATATAACGTAAGAAATTGCTTATTTTGCATGACAATTTTAAAACTAGATAATGAGAACTTCTTCGTTTATATTCACCAAACTTCAATTAATTGCAACCATTTAATAAGCCCTCGTACGCTCAATTCGCCGCTACATTCTTCAGCTTTGAACAAAGAACATGGTAGAAAAGGGGGGAGGATGATGAGAAAAAGAGAGAGAGAGAGAGTGAGAGTGAGAGAAAGAGAGACATAGACAGAGACACTGTCTATTACCACCCCCAACCCCCTTTTCCACCTCCTCCTTCTTTTCTCCCAAACCACTCGAATGGTTTTTGCTCACTTCGACTTGCTTGAGTGATAGATAGCGCGATAGACAACGGTTTCGCTGTCGGTTCAGCAAAACGGTTTCGCCCTCTTCTTCTCTCGTCTCTCTCTCTCTCTTTCTCTCTCGCTCGCTCTCTCGTCTCTCTCTCTCATTCTCTCTCTCTCCCTCTCTCTCATTCTCCCTCCCTCTCTCTCTCTCTCTCTCTCTCTCTCTCTCTTTCTCTTCCTCTGTCCCGATCTAACTTTAGCGAAATCTTAATGCCCAGCCGACTTCGGTTTCACTTACGCTCTCCGGCGAATTCGCAAAACGGTTTAGGGGGCTGCGTATCTTTTTCCTCCATAGTTATGCTTTTTCTATTCTCTATTATTTCGCTCTCGTGTCTCTCTGTTTCTCTCTCTCTCTCCAACAGCCGCTTCGCATTCTCATTAGATATATTCCCTTGACCGAATGGTGTCTAACTTCAGTCTATCGCATTAATAAGGCAATGTCTGGATAGTCGGGATGAGCTCGACATACAGACGTGTCAGGCATAAAATTCCTTCTCTGTCTCTCCCTCTCTCGCTCTCTCTCTCTCTCTCTTTCTCGCTCTCTTTCTCACCACTCTCCCTCTCTCTCTCTCTCTCTCCTTTCCTGCGGGTCCCGAAACGGCCAAAAGGACAAAGCCCTACGGTAACTTTGGCGACCAAACACCGCGCTGATTGAAACACAGAAAGAAACACGAGGAATGAACAGAAATATGTATGTATGCGTCTAGTGAAAAAGAGATTTTTGTCAATATGCACTCTGGAGAGAGAGAGAAAAGCTGGCTGGCGCACACGGGAATTGAGGGAGAGGGAGAGAGAGAGAGAGATAGAGAGAGAGAGATAGAGAGAGAGAGAGATAGAGAGAGAGAGAGAGAGATAGAGAGAGAGAGAGAGATATCACAGAGAGAGAGAGAAAACAGAGAGAGGGAGACAAACAAACAGAGAGAGAGAGAGACACACACAAACAAACAGAAAGAGACACAAACAGACACAGAGAGAGAGCGTGAGAAAGGGAGAGAGAGAGAGAGAAAGATGAATTTAGAGAGGACAGGATGCGAAAGTACATGCGGTTGCGCTGGTTTTTACAGCACGGCGTCTCACGTGAATGTTGGAGCTTTTGGAGACGTTGGAGCTTCGATCCAATGCGCGCAGGTAGTCTTCTCTGCTTCTCTAACACTCTCTCGCTCTCTTTCTCTCTCGCTCTCTGACTCTTCTCGCTCTCTGTCTCTCTTTCTCTCTCTCCCTCTCCCTTTCTCTCTCTCACACTTCCAGCACACTTTAGAAACATTCGGAAATCTCAGGTTGGCCCACATGGACCAGGTGAATCTTCCTTAAGGCAAAAAGCGGATGATCTTTCCCCGTCTCTCTCTCTATCTTCTTTCTTTCTTTCTTTCTCTCTCTCTCTCTCTCTCTCTCTCTCTCCAGACTTTTCCCTTTCCTAGACCTCTTTGTTCATCTCCTCCAAACGAGCTTATCCGTTCAAAGAAAACTTTTCAACATTCGCTTCTCAATAGGCTTTCTCCAATAAGAGAGGGGGAACTGAGAAAAAATTACTATCTCGCGCCTTTTTTTTTCAAAAAAAAAAAAAAAACAACAACTACAGTAATATTAACAGCAATATTCTTCATTAAAATAAATGTGCAAAGTAAATATCATAAAACTCAGGAATAAGCGGGTGCGCTCTAAACCAATAAGCAACAATTGGCATTGCACACAAGTCATACTGTATTGACTACTGTAGAACGTTAGCAAACTTTGTTGAGCCATCATCACATTAAATATATAGTTTTCCGTAAATAACAAATATAAATATAATAAATAAATCTTATTTGACCAGTAAATATTTATTGATCTATTTATTGGCCGTAATCCTACCGTAATCCACCATAGACACTGACGGAAAGCCTCTGTTGCTGGAGAAGGAGCGCGAGTGCGGAGTTGGCAGTGAAGGATGATGACGCCGTAGTGGAGATGGAGAGAGGGGGCCGGAAGGACGTCTCTCCTCCTCCTCTCGAGTGCGGTGGCAGACCACTTGTACGGTCCATTCCAGGCAGTAAGAGAGAGAGAGAGAGTTAGAGAAATAAAGAGATGAGAGAGAGGACGCAAGAACGCCCACCCAAGGAGGTACCTGAAGAAGAAGACGAAAACGTATGTGGATCGACAGGGATTAGGAGGGAGAACGAAGATCGCGAGATAGAGATCGAGAGAGAGTGAGGGGGAGGGATAGAGAGAGAGGGAGAGAGAGAGAGATCCAGAGAGAGAGAGAGAAGGAGAGAGAGGGAGAGAGAGGGAGAGGGAGAGGGAGAGAAAGAGAGAGAGAGAGAGAGAGAGAGAGAGAGAGAATAGCCGCAAAGACCATGAGGAGGTCACAAAAAGGAAAGAGTACAAATGCACTTTATGGCGTGACCAGAGGCAGCGAGAGAGAGACAGAGAGAGAGAGAGAGAGAGAGAGAGAGAGAGAAAGAGAGAAAGAGAGAGAGAAGGAGAAAGAGACACGTTTTTGTGACTTTTTCGTACACAATAGAGCAGCACATGATGAAAGGGGAGAGGGCATGGAAATTATGCGGGGTGGTGCAGAAAATCGAAAAGCGACTAAGGACAAAGGGAACGTCGTGAACGTTGAGCGGATAAGGAAGGCGAAATTGTCGCGGAAATGAAATTAGGGAAAGAGAGAGAGAGAGAGAGAGAGAGAGAGAGAGAGAGAGAGAAATAGGGGGAGGGAGAAAGAAAAGGACAAAACGAGAGGACAGAGAGAGAGAGAGAGAGACAGAGAGAGAGAGAAAGAAAGAGGGAGAGAGGGAGAGGGGGAGAGGGAGAGAGAGATGGAGAGACAGAGAAAGGAAGAGAGGCCACGAACAAATGAGAACAAATGAAATGAACACACACAGAAAAGGCACTATGGCTCGGAGTTTATAACCGCAAGAATGTTGAACAGGGGCCATTTGGTGGATGATATACGCGTGAGAAACAGAAAGGAGATAGCGAGAGAAGTAGAGCGAGAGAGAGAGAGAGAGAAAGAGAGAGAGAGTTAAAGAGATAGTGAAGGAGAGAGAAAGAGAGCAAATAGAAAGCAGAGAAGCAGAGACAGCGAGAGAGGGCGTGACAAAAAAGGCCTGCAGCGGACCGTCTATACGTGTACGTGCGTTCAGGAAAATTGCCACGCGCATGAGAACGGAGGTGTCCTTATGAATGGTGAGCGTGAGAGAAAGAGAGAGAGAGAGAGAGAGAGAGAGAGAGAGAGAGAGGGGGGGGATGGGAGGAGAGGCAGTTAGACAGAGTAAAGAAAAGTGAGAGGGTGTATAATAAAGAGAGAGAGCGAGAGAGCTAGAGCAGTCACGAGGACACGCGAGAGTATGTGAAAGTGGATGGGGAAAGAGAGAAGGCACGAGAGAGGGCGGAGACTCTCCTTCCCGCTCTCGGCTAGACGAAGGAAAGAGGAAGGAAGGAGGCGGAGACTTTCCGCATTGTGTTCTTGGCCTCCGTCTCAAGCAAAAAGGACAGAGAGAGAGAGGGGGGGGAGAGGGAGAGCGAGAGAGAGAGGGGAGAGAGAGAGAGGAGAGAGAGAGAGGGGAGAGAGAGTAAGAGAGAGGGGAGAGAGAGGGAGAGAGAGAGAGAGATAGAGCAAGAGAGAAGGGAAGAGAGGGAGAGAGGGAGAGAGGGAGAGAGATAGGGGAGTGCGGGAGAGAGAGAGAGAGTGAGAGAGAGAGGGGCTAAGAGAGAGAAAAAGGGAGAGGAGAGATAGAGAGGGGAGGGAAGAGACGCAGACATCACAAGGACCAGACGTGACTCAGGCCTAAAGCACCTTTGAGTGGCACGTACGCGCCTTTTGTCTTTCGACGTCGGGGCTCACGAGGGCTCTCTTTCTCACTCTCTCGCGCTCTCTATCTCCCTCTCTCTCTCTCGTTCTCTCTCTCTCTCTCTCTCCCTCTCGTTCTCTCTCTCTCTCGCCCTCTCGTTCTCTCTCTCTTTCACTTACTCTCTCTCCCTCTCTCTATCTCTCTCTCTTTCTCTCTCTCGTTTCCCTCACGTTGCCATCGAAACGAACGGAGAATCAGATGGCGTTGGCACGATGCCACCCGCCTCTGCGAAGGATACGGTAAGTCATTTCAAGGAGCTCGTCCCAGAATCAGGTGACGCTCTCTCTCTATTTCTCTCTCTCTCTATCTTTCTCTCGCTCTCTCTTTCTCTCTCTCTATTTCTCTCTCTCTCTATTTCTCTCTCTCTCTTTATCTCTCTCGCTCTCTCTCTATTTCTCTCTCTCGCTCTCGCTATTTCTCTCTCCCTCTCTCTTTCTCTCTCTTCTTCTCTCTCCTCTCTCTCTCTCTCTCTCTCTCTTTCTCCTATATATTAATTTCCGGTGCGGGTAAAAAGTGGCCATCCGTCAGCACTCGCTATATAATAGGTTCTGGAAAAGACACAAAGAAGAAGCACACAAAACGCAAAAACTTGGTTAAGCTCATGTCCCCTGGGAGGGGGCAGCGCCAGGGTTCATAGGGAGTACCCAGGGTACCCAGGCGGAAGTAAGAAAAAAAAGTGCAAGCTGGAGTTCATGTAAAAAAAGGAGAGTGTAGTCCGAGGGTGGTGCAGAAACACACAAAAATGGGTGGGTAACACATCTAAGGGTTTCTTCGAGAAAATAGGGTGGGTGGGTAAGCCAAAAATGTTTAAATTTTCGGGTCTCAAAAATTACTCCTACGGTAGCGGACTTGGCCGTTTTTTTCCATGGTTCTAGAAGAGAACAAAAAATAAACATTAAAACATGTGTGAAAAAAATTAGAATCAAGCCGCCAGCTATAAGCAGCGAATGCTAAATAATTTTAAATAATAATAATAATTTCTATCAAGACCAGAACAATCTCTGAACGTTCAGAAAAATACCATAGCTTCATCTAAAAAAGAAGAAAATATTTGTTTTAAACAACTGTTTCAAAATTATTCTCCACAATTCTCAAAATGATAACACTATCAAGTGGCCATGCACAATAAAGCTGACCACTGAGGGCATATCAGGATCGTTGATGAAGATCATGGCTGGGGATTTCAGAGGGGGCGCCAAGAAAAAGTCTCTTTTACACAACCTCTCTCTCTCTTTACCTCTTCCACTCTCTCCGTCTCTCTACCTCTGTCACTGTCTCTGTTTCTCTCTCTCTCTCTCTCTCTCTCTCTCTCTCGAACCATTACATCGGTCTCTCTGATAGGTTCTTCCGAGTGGACGGGGGGGCCGTGCCAAACAACAGCCAGCCAGACCTTGGCATAGACACGAGACAGCCGGCTGGGGAATATGGGGCGGCGATGAGGAGGGCGAGAGATAAGAGAGAGTGAGGAACGGGGAAGGGAGAGAGAGAGAGAGAAGTGAGAGAGCGAGAGATGGAGAGAGAGAGACACGAAGAAAAATGAACGACTAAGCTAAAAGTGCGAACCAAGGCGGACCAACCTACAAACACAGATGAGACTTGGAGAAATGGTGTACACAGTAAGGAGAATTCGGGTGGTGTCGCTGTTGAAGAAAAATGCGCGTGAGATAAGTAGACAGAGTGCGAGTGAGTGGAAATAAGGGAGTGAGAGAGAAAGAAAGAGAGAAAGACAAAGAGAGAGAGAGAAAGAGAGAAAGAAAGAGAGAAAGACAAAGAAAGAGAGAAAGAAAGAGAGAAAGACAAAGAAAGAGAGATAGAGAGAGAGAGAAAGAGAGAGGAAGAGAGATGGGAAGAAAGATGTCCGGGCGAGAGCACAAGAAAGTGACAAATGAAAAAGCGCGGCGAGGCTAGAACAACGGAAAAATGGGTCCTGGTGCACTTGGTTTGCACTTTGAGAATCAGGAGGGAAAAAGAAGAGCCAGACAGCAAGATGAGAAAGAAGAAAAAGGCCCATGTCCGAACTGGAAGCCCACGCAATGTTTGAGACCCGAACACATTTAAATCTTTGGCATATCCTATTTCTTTTTTTTTCGGAAAAAAAATAAATTTTTGCCTAATTTTGTGGGACCTTCGGACCAGAAGGAATTATTTCCATGGGAAGAAAGAATATATATATATAATATATATATATATATATGTTATATATATTATATATATATAAATATATATATATATATATTTACGGGCTCTTATGGTCTCATTTTTACTATTTTCTGTTTTCACTGAGAGACAACCACGCACTTTCGCTTTCACTTTCACGAATACGACTAGACAGGAGGTCGTACTTTGTGGGAGCGACCGGGAAAACAAGGGAAAAACAAGGAGAAGGGAAATGGTCGGCAGCCGCGCACTCTTCAAAAATTATTCATAACAAATAAATATTCGAGGGAAAAAGAGGAAAGGGCATTCGATATAATTAATAATCATTAAGAGAGAATAGCATGAAAATATTGGTTAATCTCAAAACAACAGAAAAAAAGCCTGGAGGGAACACGGAATTAAAGCTCAAGAGAACAAAGAAAGGCCTGGAGAGAACACGGAATTAATGTTCGTGAAGACGTTTTAACGGCCGCATAACGGTGAAAAGACATTTGATATTTGGACTACGCGAAGGAGGTGTGGCGAGGAGGCAAAAAGAAAAAGAAAATATTTCGACGAATATCAACAAGAAAAGAAAAGGTTGCGCAAGGTGGAAAATTTAGCTTCTTTCGAGGCCGCGCCGCAAAAATGCGTATAAATATAGTGAGTGCCGTGGTTTTTTTTTAATGAGTTTTCGTAAATCTCACTATCCTAATTTAAAATGTCACGGACGTGGAACGAGAGTATCTGTCGCACTATAAATCAAAGTCGCTATTCAACGTCACTTTTGGACAGTTTTTTTCCTTACATTTTAAATGGTCTTCAAAAGACTGCATGACTAAATTTCGAGATAGGAAGCAAGCGGGAAACGCGTCAACATTTACAGCACGTCACGATATTTTGACTACTCGGCATACACTTCCTTTTCTCTCTTTTATTTCTTTCTCTCTCTCTCCCTCACTCTCACTCTATTCTCATCTCTCTCTCGTTCTCTCCCAGTCTCTTTCTCTTTATTCCTTCCTCTCTCACTCTCTCTCTATCTTTCTCTCTATATTTTCTCTGGTCTCGCCTGCTGTCGTTTTACAATTTGACAGGAGATACCAAAGAGGGCTAGTCCGCGACGAGACTCTCTCTTTCTTTTCTCTACCTCTCTCTCTCTATTTCTCTTTCTCTTTCTCGCTCTCTTTCTCTCTCGCTCTCTCTTCTTCGTACTGATATGCCCCCGCCCCTATCATGGCTTTCACGTTCTCTTCCTTCTTCGCCTTCATTGCACATTTCCACAAGACTGTCTGACCCTCTAGCTTTATATATAAATCTTGCTCTCTCTTTATCTCTCTCTCTCTGTCTCTCTCTCACACGCTCTCTCTCTCTCTCTCTTTCCCTCTCTCGTTCATACGAAACGCCAGCGAGCTGCCTACTGTGTCTTGGCCGGTCACAGTGGAGAGATCGAGATACGGGTGAGAGAGAGAGGAGAGAGTGGAGAAAGTGGAAGAGAAAGAGAGATAAAGGAGAGAAAGAGAGAGGGAGGGAGAGAGAGATGAAGAGTCAGAAAAAGGAGAAAGAATAGTGCATGCTTGGGTCAGTAGCCGTCCGCCGTTCTGCGAATCGGGCCGTGGAGTAGGCAGAGAGAGATGCGTCGCGGTCACGCGTTGCGGTCGGGGGGGGGGGGTTGAAAGAAGAACAAGAAGAAGAAGACGACGACGACAAGAGGCAGACAGAACGAGCAAGCCGTCACACCACGAGGCGGCTAGACAACGAGAGAGTGTGCAGAGGCGAGAGAGCGCGAGGCGACGAGAGAGTGCGCGAGAGAGAACGGGAAAGAGGAAGAGACGGTGAGAGAAAGAGATAGATAGCCGGAAGCTACTATGCACATGGTGTGATAAAAAGCGAAAGGAAGAGAGAGAGAGAGGGAGAGGGAACGAGAGAGACTCAGAGATGGAGAGAGATTCAGAGAAAGAGAGAATGAGAGAACGAGGGAGAATATGAGATTTTCAGAAAAAATAGAGAGAATTAGAGAGAGCGAGAATAGGGGAGATTCAGAGAAAGAGAGAAAAAGAAGACGTCCAGCACTCTCTCGTCGCAATTGCAACGAGCCGATGAAGCCCCATATTTTGCACAGAACGCGACACAAGTCTCTCGCTCTCTAGCTCTCTTTTTTCTTCTCCGGCTCTCGTTCTCTCTCTCTCTCTCTCTCTCTTTCCAATTAGAGTTCTCCTCAATAAGCTTATCACTTTCCTAGAATTCCTACAGATAAACGCGAAATCTGAATTTTCGTCAGAAACTCTCTCTCTCTTTTTCTCGCTCTCTATCCCTCTCTTACTCTCTCTCTCTCTCTCTCTCTCATCCTCTCCCACCATTCTTTCACTCTCTCGCTTACATCGACTAGAGCCCGTCGGCAAGAAGTGAAAATCATTATCAATCTTGTCAAATCTTCTTTTCTGCCTTCTGACGCTCAACCTTTTTTTCTGTTGTTGATGATACCTTTCCCTTGGTTTTTCACCATCACTTACTCTGACCTTCTTTCACTCTCTCTCTCCCTCTCTCTAAGCCTCCATCACTTACTCTGACCTTCTTTCACTCTCTGTCTCCCTCTCTCTAAGCCTATTTCTCTTTTCTCACTCTCTCTTTCTCTCGCTCTCTCTCGTCATCGAGTCATTCACTCTCTATGGTCACCCTCCGAGATCTTTCAGATCAATCTCGTTCTTCTTGTCAAATCAGTTTATTGTTCCTCTATCGTACACTCTCTCTCTCTCTCTAGTCTTTTCTTTCACTGTCTAGAAATCTCTCGTCGCATGTTTCGTCCGAGAGTTGATTTCTTGGCCATCGCCGTCTTACTGCGTCGCTTTTTTGCCAAGCTGCAAAAAAGCACAAACAAAGGTCACACGCTTGCTACATTTCCTCGGCTCTTTCTCTCCCTTTCTCTCTCTCTCTCTATCTCTCTCTCTCTTTCTCTCTCTCTCTCTTTCTCTCTCTCTCTCTCTTTCTCTCTCTCTCTCTCTCTCTCCCTCTATCTCTCCCTCCTGTACTTTCTCCCCGTTTCCTATCCAATTGACAGCTCAGTCAAGTGCAGCCAAGAGTGACTTTATCA
Source organism: Allodiplogaster sudhausi (assembly GCA_945643635.1). NCBI lineage: Eukaryota > Metazoa > Nematoda > Chromadorea > Rhabditida > Diplogasteridae > Allodiplogaster > Allodiplogaster sudhausi. The sequence goes on from CALZFC010000072.1 coordinate 589,022, forward strand.
GTGAATGGGGGTCCGGGCAATTCAAGGCGAAGGAAAGGAGGTGGCTACTGATGAAAACTAGAATATGAAACATTTCGGGGACAAAGTATGCCGTTCAAGTCTTTTTTCTTTTGTTTAAATGTTTTTTAAAGAAATTTTTTAATCTATTGTTAATGTTTTGTCATTACAATTAAAAAAATCTCTTTTAAGTAAATATAAAAGAAATCATCGCTTAAAGTAAGACAAAGAGTATCTCTCCTTCTTATGCCCTCCTAACAAAAGGCAATGACGCACATATGAAACACATGAAGTGTGTATCTCGCGAACTATGAGAGTCACAAAGATTGTCTTGCAGAATGAAATACATAATTATGATTACGTAAGTAATTATAATTATATACATAAGCTGTCTCCGCTCTCGCAGCTACACAACAACTACAGTAGGCAAACTATGGAATAATATATCGACGGTGAGAAAGAGAAGGAACAAGCCAATGAGAATATGTGAACTTGAAGAGTGCTTGCTTGCTTGTAGACATAGTAGGTAAATAATGAGTTTGGGAAATAAAGATAGAGAATGAAAGAGAGAGAGAGAGAGAGAAAACAAAAGAAAATGGCAAAAGAGCATACCAGGGTTTGCATAAACACATAGTAAGAAAAAATCGAAAAATACTCTCAGGGGGAAAATTGTTTTTTTTTTTTTACAAATTATTCAGAAGAGCGTAATCGTGAAACGCACCGGAAATCACAGCGAGCACAGAGTCAAGATGGCAAAGGACGCAGGTAGGAAATTGACTCTTTTTTCTCTCTCTCTCTCTCTGTTCTATTTATCGCTCTTTCTCTCTCTCTCTCTATGTATATTTCTGTCTCTCTGTCGCTTTCTCGCTCTCTCTCTCTCTCTCTCTTTCTCTGTCTGATCAAATCTATCTCCCTCTTTCTCTTTCTCTCTCAAGAAAAATAAGCAAAAAACTTTGACACGAAGACACACTTCGTGCAGAAACACACGTGAACAAAGTCACAATCAAACAAGGAAGTAAATAGGGGTGGGCACTCGGCTGGAGAAAAAAACATGAGCAGCAGTATGTAAGTAGCACTAGCAGCCGCTGCCACCACACCGGATTCATTATTTTCCGTCGTGGCTCCGCATAAACAGCAGAATTCAGAATGCACCTTCCGGCTATGACCGGTAAGAGAGAGAGAGAGAGAGAGAGAGAGAGAGAGAGAGAAGGAGAGAGAGAGAGAGAGCGAGAGAGAGCGAGAGAATGCGAGAAATAGAAAGAGTACGATCGAGGATTGTTGGATAGAAGAGTCGATCGCTACAAGTAGGAACAGAGAGAGTGAGTGAGAGAGAAAGAGCGAGAAAGAGTGAGAGGGAAAGAGAGAGAGAGAGAGAGAGAGAAAGAGAGAGAGAGCGAGAAAGAGGGAGAAAGAGGGAGAGGGAAAGAGAGAGAGAGAGAGAGAGAAAGAGAGAGAGAGAGTTCTCTAACTTTCCACGAAAACATTGCGCGTGTGTGTGGGGCAGTCTCGGGATTCTGCGACAGTATTCTGTGTATGAGTCCATGTCAACAGGAAGCGGGAACGACGACCGGAGTAGAGTGGCCAGAAGCGGTCTAGGGGTCTAGGAGTCTAGGGGTCTAATAGTCTAGGGGTATAGGAGTCTAGGGGTCAAGGAGTCTATGGGTCTAGCGGTCCATGCAATGGTGGTCTTGCACACCCCCCGGAAAGGGGTAATATGTCCGAACTCCCGCCCGAGAACATTAGTCCTTGGTCTTAATAGAGTTTCTCGGACTTTTGAACGGAGAAAAGACGAAGTTTACCAACTTGCACAGCAATTTCCGGCCCGGCCCCAAAACTCCTCATATTACATGGGGCCAAGAAGGTGCACACTACATACTTTTTGGGTGCACTTACAAGGGAACCATCTGAAGATATGTTGGAGGATTTTGATCTCACCTGTCCAGATCGATTAGTACGGTCTAGAAATGATGTCAACTATTTTTACTTTTTCCTTAATGGCCTTCGGCGATTTTATATTAATTTTAAAAATTGCATAAAATAATGGAAATTAATGGCTTTGCAATTATGAATGCCTGAATTGAATCTTGGAATGTGACCAGCGTGGCGCAGTTAGTAGTGCGCTAGCCTACAGTTTTGACTGTCGCAGGTTCGAATCCCTTCCGGTGCTTATGTTTTGCTGCAGTTTAATATACTCAAATTTGGTAAAGTAAATATAAATTCTTTCGCAATATCTGCTTTCCGGCTCATGGTCTTCTTCGTAACGAAAGACGTTTATGGTCCTCTCGAGTGAATTAATCTCGAGTGAATTAATTAGTTTATGGTCCTCTCGAGTGAATTCCGCCGATGTATCAGAGACGCCAAATCTATCCAGCAAAAGACGAACAACCGCTTGTGGATTTGCCGACATGGTGAAGTGCCATTGCCCATTGCCCAATACGAGAAGATAAATATGGTAATTTTTAAAGTACAAAAACGCGCTCTCCTTAAAATTTTTTTTATGTACATATGTACTTTGCCAAAATTGAATATCCAAAACAATAGCAAAACATCTGCTCCAAACTGGATTTGAACCCGCGACACTCAAAACAACGGGCGAGCGCGCAACTAACTGCGCCACGCTGGTCACATTTTATATCTCAAGCGGGTCGTTGACAATGGTAAAGCAACGATCAGCACCCCACATCTGCGATTTATGCAAATTTTAAAAATTAATATAAAATCGCCGGAGGCCATTAAGGAAAAAGTAAAAATAGTTGACATCATTTCTTGACCGTACCAATCGATCTGGACAGGTGAGATCAAAATCTTCCAACATATCTTCAGATGGTTCCCTTGTTAGACTAAAAAGAGAGCATTCACTTTGTTAAAGGGTGAAAGGAATTCGCTGACGAATTCGGCAAAGAGAGCACAAATGAAAAGTTATTTTAGCTGTCACGCGAGAGTCTCTCTATCTCTATCTCTCTATCTCTCTCGCTCACTCTTTGCCTCGCTCTCTCTCTCTCTATCTCTCTATCTCTATCTCTCTCTATCTCTATCTCTCTCTATCTCTCTCTGTCTCTCTCTCGCGCTCTCTCTCTCTCTCTCTTTCTACATACCTATAGACTTTCCTCATATTCACTCCCTTGTCTACTTCTTCAACGAGTAAGAATTGATCTTATTTACTTCCACAAGTTGCTTCTTGGCTTAATTGATCTGCGAATTAGTAAATTTGTTACATTTAAACCTTGCAATGGACGCGTTTCTAGTTTTAGCTTTCACCTGCCGAAGTGCAATTTAGATCTTCGTCGTAATTCGTTCAGTGTTAGGGTTGCTAGGTGGTATTGTCAACTACCAGGTTCTATTCTTTTATGCCGGAACATTGAGTCTTTTAAACGTGAGCTTCACAATTTGCCCCTTCTTTCTATACTTAAGCTTGAATATCCTCATCTGTAGTTACATGGTCATAGAATTTTCTTATGCAAATCATTACTATTCACTATGTATTTCCTATATGTTTTAATTACAGCAGCACTACCTTATCGCCCCAGTCCCCTTCCACTCTCCCCATACAGCAAGGGCGGTGGTTCCTCTGAGATGCACCCTCCTCAGTGCACACTGGTAATGGGCCTTGCCAGCCCTTGGGACCTGATCCACCCCAAATCCGGGTTACGCTTCACCCGAGTAGAGGACCACCGTGGCTACTGTATCCCTCTCCCTCCCCTTCTCACGCTGCTTGGACATCTCTTCATTTGATCTTAATTTTCATGTCTTTGTGTCGTCACATCCTTAAAAGATGTAGATAAACAATTAAACAATACCTCTCTCTTCTTCTTCTCCTCTACCCCTTTCTCTCTCTCTCACTCTTTAACCTCCTAATAGCGTTTAATCACATTTATTTTATAGTTTTTTTTATTTGACTTTCTCGAACTTTCCATTATGATCCTGAGGCTGCGCAATGAAATTAGAGGAGCAGACTTTGTTATCTCTCTACTAGTCTCGTGATGTCTCTGCGCCCAGTCTTGGCACCCAAGTTTGCACATTCTCATGGGAAACGGGATGTTCTCGAAGAATACGCGGAAGTTACATATTTGAAAGCGTGTTGTAAATTTGAGTTGCATACGCTGGGTGAGAGACAGGGAAAGAGGAGAGAGAGAGAGAGAGAGAGAGAGAGCGGAAATAAGCAGAGAAAGAAACGAAATGGACAACGTTACTGCATGATTTTATGCAGTAATTATGTATAAGTAAATATCTCCAGGAATATCAGAAGAATTACAGTATTACATTTGCTGATATTGGCAGTGGCAAGATTCGCGTGAATAATTCGGCGCATTAGAGTTAGCAAATGGCAGAAGAAAGCATGAGAGATTGAGAGAAAGAGATCTAGAGATAGAGAGAATGTCAGAGAGAGAAAGAGGGAGAGAGAGAAAAAAAAAGAGTGAGAGCGAGAGAGCGAGAGAGAGAGAGAGAGAAGAGAGAGAGACAGAGAGAGAGAAAGAGAGAAGAGAGAGAGAGAGAGAAATAGAAAGTGAAAGAGGGAAGAGAGAGAGAGAGAGAGACAGAGAGAGAGAGAGACATTGTTGAGCGGAGGAAGAGGCTTCAATAAGAAAGGCAAATACAAGTGAGGCGAAATTGGGGAGAAGCGAGCACGGCAAGAGAATAAGAGACATACAGAGAGCGAGAGAGACAGAGAAGAGAGAGAGAGAGAGAGAGTGAGAGAGAAAGGTAAGTGTAAAAATAAATTGAAAGGACAGTTATATGTATGATATGGGGATAGCAGGAATAAAGGAGAAACTGTGACGTCTGAGAGGAGAGCGGAGAGAAAAGCTTATTGTTTGAAGCAGTTGATAGCAAGAAACTCTATAAGTTGCATCACGCGAGATTATAAAGTACACAGGATATACTGTAATTGTAAACTCTTGAGGCGAAAGGATTAAAGGTCCAAGTAGGTTATGGTAGGAAAGAGAGAGAGAGAAAGAGAGAGAGAGAAACAGAGAGAGAGAGAAAGAGAAATGGTCATATAATATGTAAACATGTAATTATAAAGAGTCACATGATAAAGTCAGACGTCGACAATTCTGTTGAGAAGTGCGTTCTCGAAAGGAAATGAAACACAGTAGAAACAGTGTGTCAATTTTAAACATATGACATGCATACGTGTATAGCACGTATAAAGAATGAAAAAGACGCTGGCGAATACTTGCAAAGGGCGCACACTCGGAGGAGACTCTGGCCAGACAAACTACATAGACGAAACTTGGCGCTGCGCCGCCACGGCTGCAGCGTAGAGCAAGAGGAGGAAAGGGGTGAGAGAAAGAGAGAGAGAGAGAGAGAGAGAGAGAGAGAGAGAGAGGGAAACAGAGTGTTAGAGAGAGAGAGAGAGAGAAAGTGCAGGAGTGAGAGAGATGGAGAGATAGGGCGAAATGTAAGAGAGAGAGAGAGAGAGAGATGGAGAGAGCGAGAGAGAGATGGAGAGAGCGAGAGAGGGTGAGGGAGAGAGAGAGAGACTGAGAGAGCGAGAGAAAGTGCAAGCGTTAGCGAAAGAGGCGAACATCGACATAGACGAACGAGGTCATTGTGACTCTCGTCGGAGAAGTTCGCTGCGCTCTTGGGAGTCTCGTCGGGAAATGGGAATGGGAAGGAAGGGGGGGGGGGGTGATTGAGGCGCGGGAGACTGAATAGAGATGAGAAGAAGCCAGAGAACGAGAGGGAGAGAGAGAGAGAGAACGAGAGAGAGAGAGAGGGAAGGAGATAGAGGGAGAGAAAGTGAGAGAGAGAGTGTAGGAGAGAGAAAGAGAACGAAGGCGAGAAGTGTGAGAGTGAGGTTGAAAGAGTCTAGACGTTAAGCGGGAGGAAAGAGGATAAAGAAGGGAGAGCGAGAGCGAAAGAGAGCGAGAGAGAGAGAAGGAAGAGATAGAGAAAGAGAAAGGGAGAGAAAGAGACAGCGGAGTACGAATGTGTGGCCGGTTGTTGTGCACAAACAGCACACGAAACAGGCGACGGCGAGATAGTATGCGATAGTGAGAGTAAAAGAGAAAGAGAGAGAGAGAGAGAGAGAGAGAGAGAAAGAGGGAGAGAGAGAGAGGGAGAGAGAAAGAGAGAGAGGGAGAGAAAGAAGAGGAAAGCCTTGCACATTTTGCAGCGCATTCACGTAGTAGATGCACAGAGTTTAATATGAAGAAGAAGAGGAGACTGAGGGAGAGAAAGAGAGAGAGAGAGAGAGAAAGACAGAGAGAGAGAGATAGCCAGAGAAGAGTTTCTTCAACTCTCCACTCATTCACAGCCAAGAAGATAGTAAAAATATCACCTGCCAAATATCAGGGCTCCAACAAAAACATAAGAGTACACTCGTGAGGGGTAGACAACGGGAAGAGATGACAATTTCTTGTTTGCCACATTTGCCATGCCATTTGCAAAAACAATTCAAAAACGTTGGGTTCAAAGTCAGTAAAGACAATAGAAAACTTGTCATTGCCATATACATACATTTATGTATGCATGAATAAGTGACAATAGGTTCTCTCTAAAATGAACTTTTTCTATTCACATAACGAATGAAAAAAACAAATTGTCAAAACAAATAAAATTAACTCTTTCATTTCAGAGAGCAAATGGATTTAAAATTCGTAATAAATATGAGACTATACATATATAAATCAGTCTTTATGTAAAAAAAATCCCCCTGCCGAAACAGCATTTCCACAAGCTAGCTATCGACGAGACAAGAAAGCACATTCTATACACAGATCTCTCTCTCTCTCTCTCTCTCTCTCTCTGTCTCTCTCTCTCCGTCTCTCTCCCCTAACTCTCTCTCCATCTGTCTCTCTCTCTCTGTCTCTCTCTTCGTCTCTCTCTCTCTCTTAGTCTCTCTCTCATCTCTCTCTCTCTATGTCTCTCCCTCTCTCTGTCTCGCTCTTCATCTCTCTCGCCTCTCTCTCTCTGTGTCTCTCTCTGTCCTCTCTCAATTTCATCCTCCCTGCCTCTCTCTGTTCCATCTCCGTCTCAGCTCTATATTATCTCCGTTCAACAGTCCTTTTTACACATGTCCTTATGCGACTCTCGTATCGCTCGTTCCCCTTTCTCACTCTCTCTCTCTCTCTCTCCCTCTCTCTCTGTCTCTCCTCCCTCTCTCTCTCTCTCCCCGTTCTCCTTCATCGCGATAGACTTCATCTTGTCCACCTTTGGACCACTTGACCAGCGGTCTGCTCATCCATATGTCTAGCCGTCTCTCTCTCTCTCTCTCTCTCTATCTCTCTCTATCTCTCTCTATCTCTCTCTCTCGCTCAATCCCTCCAATGTTGGCCAAGTAGTCCTGTGGGTGTCTGCATCCTTTTGTATCGAAGCTCACTCTCTCTCTCTCTATTTCTCTCTGTCTCTCTCTCTCTATCGCTTCTCTGTCTCTCTCTCTCTGTCTCTCTCTCATTTCTCTGATTCTCTTCTTTCCTTTCCTGTCTCAACCGTCCTCTATCCATCACTCACTTCTCCAATCCTTTCTGTCGACGACAAGCCTACCGTGAGCAACACCGTAAGGGAGTGTCCCCTATCTCGTCGGCCCTTTACACTTAGGTACAACTTCCTCTCGCGGCCTCTCTCTCTCTCTCTCTCTCTCCTTTCTCTCGCTTCCTCACTCATCTCCTTCTCTCTCCTCTCTTTATTCCTCTCTCTCTCTCTCTCTCTCTCTCTCTCTCTCTCTTTCTCTCCTCACTCTCTCTACCTCCCAAAAACACTTTATTTATGCCCATGGCTGTTATGGCCGTGGCCGCTTCCCTTCTTCCTCTCTCCCCCTCCCCTACAACTGTCTAGCCTTATCTATTGTCTCGGCCGAGCCATGAGGTGGCTGGACCCACCAAAAGAAAGTGGGGAAGGGTGAGGGGGTGGCACTATCTATCGACCAAAGAAAGGGCGCAGAGACTTGCCAATATCAACCAAAGCATGTTTCTCTCTCTCTCTCTCTCTCTCTCTCTCTCTCTACCTCAGTCCGTCTCTCTCTGTCTCTTTCTCTCGTGTTCTCTCTGTCTCTATCTCAGTCCTTCTCTCTCTGACTCTTTCTCTCTGTCTCTATCTCAGTCCTTCTCTCTCTGACTCTTTCTCTCTGTCTCTATCTCAGTCCGTCTCTCTTCTTCTCATGTTCTCTTTGTCTCTCTCCATGGTCTCTGCTCTATACCTGCCTTATCTTTACGACCGGCCAGCTTAAGCAGGTCAGAAAAGAGAGATAGCTATCGACATAATGAAACCAGAACACAGATGGAATCATTTTTCATTTTTTCTGGCTCTTCTATGACTTCCCTCTCTCTCTCTCTCTCTCTCTCTCTCTCTCTCTTTCGCTCCCTCGTTCTCTCTCTCTCTCGCTATAGCTACGTCTTTCTCTCTCTCTCTCTCTCTCTCTCTCCCTCTCTCTCTCACACAAGCATCAACTTGGACTTTCAACGCAGCAAACTCAAACTTCCTCTTCATTATTCTCTCTCTGGCTTGCTCGTGCTCTGAACGCATTACCGATTTCAGCGCTGGCCCTATCCCAACTTTCTTTTTTTTTCTCATTCTCTTCCACTCTCTCTCTCTCTCTTTCTCTGTGTCTCTCATTTTCTCTCTCATTCTCCCCTCCCCCTCTTTCTCTCACTCTCACTCTGTCTCTCAATCGCTCTCATTTCCTTTCACTTTCTCTCTCTCTCTCTTTCTCTTTCTCTCTCTTTCTCTCGTTCTCTCTCTCTGCGTTTTTTTTGCCTGTCAAAAAGCGCTGCTGATCTTGCGTGAAGGCCAGAGCGTCAGAGCAATTGCAATAGAAGAAGAGACATATCAAATTCTAATCGTTCTAATCGTAAAGCGATGCAAGGAATCATGATTAAATAAGTAAGCTGATATTGCATGAAAAAAAGGAGCAGAAAACGAAGAAGACATTAAATGTCTCGCCTTTAATAATCCTTGCCTGGAGAATGCTCTGAATATGTTTACCAAATATGACACTCTAGTTTGTCTCCTCTTCTCTCTCCCTGAGGCTCTCTGCCCTTCTTTCTCTATCTCTCTCTCTCTCGCTCTGTCCATCTCCGTCTCTCTCTCTCTCTCTCATTTTTTCTCTCGTTTCCTATCCTTCTAACTAGAAAATGAACGCAATCTGTTAGATAGATTAGCTCGGAGCAAGAGGGATGTTTCAACTTTCTCTCTCTCTCCCTCTCTCTCTGTCTCTCTGTCTCGAGAGAGAGAGAGAGAGAGAGAGAGAGAGAGAGAGAAAGAAAGAGAGAGAGACATAAATCACAATACACTTCTCTATGAGAGACTTCTATAGAATCGTCCTCATTTCCTACATCGAATCCCTTGCAACTTCCGAATTGTGGACTTCCGCCGGCGGCGGGGCAGTGAATGATATTGACAAACAAACGAGTTCAAACAACTTGCGATCAAAAGGGAAATTCTTTTAGAAAAAAAATTTTTTCGTTACAATTTTTTTTCTTCTTACAACGACTAATTTGGTTAATATAAAAAAATAAATAAAATAATTACGCGAAAAAAAATAAGTCTGTCTGTTATTTTCTGCTAGTCTCCTAGTCCTCTATTTCACAGAAACGTCATATCATTTGTAGTCCGAAAGCGATTCTTCTTGTTTTCCTCCCTGTGATTACTGTATATTCTGCATGACGTCTCCAGGAATCGTTACTCTCCATTCCTTTCACTTTCACCTTTTGTTTTCTCTCTTTTTCTAACACTCTCGTCTTCTGTCTTTCTCTTTCTCTCTCTCTCTCTCTTTCTCTTTCTCTCTCTTTCTCTATCACTCTCTTCCCATGGCCCCTCCTGGCTAGACTGCTTAAACATACACGCTAAACATGATTTTTGATCATCGTGAGCTGTTGGGAAGAGAAAAGACTGCCCGAAAGGCCTCTTTTTGACTTTTCGGCCTCCCTGCTTACTCCATAATGTCTACACGTTGTCTATACATTTGTCTCTCTCTCTCTCCCTTTTCGTTTCCCTCTTACTTCCACTCTCTCTCTCTCTCTCCCTCGTTCTCAGTGATGTGATGAAGAATAAAAAAAAGAGAAAATATGTATGACCATGCGGCAGCCTTGTTCCTTTCGCCCTTTTTTCTCATCTTTCCTCCAACGGCACATGACTGCTCTCGTGGTGAATTTGTGTGGAACAGAGACCGAGAGAGAGAGACAGGGAGAGAGACAGAGAGAAAGAGAGACAGAGAGACAGAGAGAGAGAGAGAGAGAGACAGAGAGACAGAGAGACCGACGGGTCTGACATCGAGACAGTGAGAGAGAGCGAGAAAGAGAAAGAGAGAGAGAGAGAGGGTGTGAGAGAGAGTGAAAGAAAAACAGACTGCGACGTTTCTCTAGGTAGCAAAGATCAGGCAGTGTTCTCTTTTGGCCAGTCTTCAATTTTGCTCTTTTTTTAGAGCACTTTTCTTTTAACTGGGAACGGGGCAAGCTACCAGGGAGCATTCGAATGTCTGTATGTAGATACATATATTCACATAAATGTACATATGCATTAGGCTCAATGAGCTCATGCATTGGCCTGGCCGTTATGCCCTTGAGGGGGGGGGGACATGGGGTAGAAGACGAGAGATGGAAACGAAGAGCTAACACACACAGAGAGAGTAAGAGAAGGAAAAAACCACAGACTTGACACTACTTTAAACAAGTAAGTAATGTCGGCTTCGCACTTTTCGTACCCATGACGCACTCTCAGAGGGGAGGAGGAGAAGGTCAAGAATCACATGGAATGTCGGTGGTACATGGAGAAAGTGCAGGATTGGATGAGAGTTTGAGATGGAGAGAGATGAGAAAGAAGAGAGAGAGGACGAGAGGGATTGTGGGTAAACATTGGAAGAGAGCAGAGATTGTCATATGACAGAGAGAGAGAGAGAGAGACAGACGGACAGAGACACAGAAGAGAGAAAAGGAGAGAAGATAAAGAAAGAGAGAGGGTGAGAGATAGAGAGGAAAATTTTTGATGCATGGACGATACGGGCGAAGAACAAAGCCACAAGCAATTCATTGCCTTCTCATTAA
>CALZFC010000072.1:602500-617500 GCA_945643635.1 Allodiplogaster sudhausi
TGCCCAGAAAATTAGGGACAATTGTAGGAAGCTAGGGACCGAAAAAAAAACGACGCCTCTCAAAAATGCACTTTGTGTATTTACATATATATTTATGATGTAACAAGGGTTGAAAAAGGAACTTTCTACCGTATTATAGATGCGATCTGAAAGAAAAGTAAGAGAATATAATTTAAATAATTACTAATAATAAAAAAAAAACTCGACTTCCAAGAAACCGTTCATTTTGCTAATTGTAAGCGACTCTTGCACTGAACCCGCCCGGAAATAAAATAACAGATAAAATAACAAAATAAAGGCCAAAAAAATCAGAGGTGCTCCAGGAATTGGGATTCCGACTGTAGGCGGAAGACTGCTGAGTAGACAAGAAAAGTAAATATAAAGCTCCATTTAGCTGTGACTTTGTCTAAATTGCGTCATCTCTATCTCTCTTCCTCGTCCTCTTTCTCTTTGTCGCTATCGTCTCTTTTCTCTCTCTCTCTATCTCTCTCTCTTCTTCTTCCTCTTTCTCTACATATCTCTCTCTCTCTACCTCTTCCAATTTCTCTCCATCTCTAGCGGTCTCTTGCACACACCCATCCCTCTCTCTCTCTATCTTTCTCTGTCTCTCTCTCTCTCTCTCTCTCTCTCTCTCTCGGAAGTCTCAATCACATTTTTGCTCCACGAACTAAGTCAAGTTCAAAGACTAGACAGCCCACGCCTGAATTTGACGAAAAGAAAGAACGAAAAGGGCAAAAGTTTCAAATGTGTGAGACTGACATGCGACAGAATCGAGAGAGAGAAAGAAGAGAGAGAGAACGAGAGAGAAAGAGAGAGAGAGAAGAGAGAGAGAGAGAGAGAGAAGAGAGAGAGAGAACGAGAGAGCGGGGAGAGAATCGTCACGCGAACCAATTTCTGGCCAGTGAAAGAATTTATTTCCTTCTCCACTTATCAAATTGAAACCGCGCACTGCCACCTCGTGGTGTGCTAATAAACAGATCGGTAATTAAACTGCAAATTTTCTAGTTGAGGGATTGAATTGGCTGCCGGTGCAAGAACCGCTCCCCATCTCAATCTCCCAATTTTGCTTCCCCGAAAACGATAAGTTCTATACTTTCTAAATCTCCATTTTCTACTACCTATTAAACCTTATTTATGCAGCAGTCTTTTAATAATTAATAATTACTAAAACTGCCTTTCCAAGTGTGGTTTTTATTAGATGTCGATAAATATATAATAAAATTAGAAGAGTGTCAGTAAATTGCAACATTCGGATTAGGAAATTCAAAAATAATGACCAAAGACGCAAGCAGATGGTATGCAGTGCTTATTAGGAAGCGATGAGTGGAGAGAGGGAGAGAGGGAAAGAGAGAGAGAGAGAGAGAAAGAAGATAGTGAGAGAGAGAGAAAGAGAGAGAATGAGAGAGAAAGAGCGAAAGATAGAGAGAGAGAGAAAGAGAAAATAGAGTTGGAGTAAAAGGGAAAGAAAGTTATAGAAAGAGACAGACAAACATAAAGTGAGAACAAGAGAGCAAGGAAGTCAGAGAGAAGAGAGAGAGACTGACAGACAGACAGAAAGAGAGTGAGAGAGAGGAAGAGAGAGAGAGAGAGAGAGAGAAAGGGAGAGAGAGAGAGGTTGGAGCAAATTCAATTCGGCAACATATACACCACGGCATAGCTGCATCAATACTGATTTATTTAGAGACCACACTGTTTGCAGTAAGCAATACAGAGAGGGGACTAGAGAGAAGAGTGAGAGAGAGACAGAGAGAGAGAGAGAAAGAAAGAAAGCGGGGCAAAAGAGAATATAGTAATAGAGGGCGAGAGGGAGACAGAGAGAGACAGAGTGAGAGAGGGAGAGAGATTAAAGGAAGAAACATTGAAAGAAGGAAAGAAAGAAATAATAGAGTCTAGACTGCAAAAAATTTGAAGCCAACTCGAAGAGAAGCGAGTGTGTAAAGCATTCTCCTTTTCGCTCTCTCTCTCTCTCTCTCTCTCTCTCTCTCTCTTTCTCTCTATCTCTCTCTCTCAATCTCTCTCTCTTTCTCTCTCTTTTTCTCTCTCTTTCACTCTCTGACGGCCCTTAAGCTGACCATATCTCTAACAGTAAGAACCTTTTATCCGTTTGCTTCTCACTCTCTCTCCCTCTCTTATTTCACAGGCTATTTCACTGGTAAACTCCGAAAGAAGTGTAGGAGAGAGAGAAAAAAACAAGTCACAGGATGATCGCGAGTGCATGTTTTGCAAGAGAGTGAATTTAAAAGGAGAGGAGGACGCCGAGTGACGAGTAAAGGATAGGGGATTCGGAGACGAGAAAAGATGAGAAGATGTAGGCGGGAGGAGGAGGAGAGAAATTAGAATAAGACATGTTGCATTGGAGACTATGAGAGAGATAGAGTAGAAAGAGAGGGAGTGGGAGAGAAGGATATGAAAGAGAGAGAGACAGAGAGAGAGAGAGAGTGAGAGACGGAGAGAGAGAGAGAGTGAGAGAGAGAGACAGTGAGAGAGAGAGAGAGAGATGAAACAGACGCTGGGAGATGCTCAAGGGCAGTCAGCATGCAGATTATGTGCGTTGGCGCACGTTTGATGCACGTGAATGCGAGTGAGGAAGGAGATTGTTGTTGTGTACGGGATGGGCTGAAAGGGAAGCGGGGAGAGGGAGGGAAAGAGTGGAGAGAGAGAGGAGAGTGGAGAGAGAGAAGAGGGAGAGAGTACTGAAATGAGAGAGAAGAGGGAGAGAGAGAGAGAGAGAGAGAGAGAGAGAGAGAGGAAGACACAGAGACAGAGAGAGAGAGAGAGAGAGGAAGACACAGAGACTGAGAGAGAGAGAGGGAAGTGAAGAGCGCCCCAGGGTGACCACTCTAGGAGACATAGGCCGACGGAGCAGAGAGAGTAGTGGCTAGACAGGTTGTGGACAGAAGGAGCTAGAATGGGTGGGAGAGAAAGAGCTAGAGAGAGAGTGAGAGAGAGATGAATAAAGACTGAGAGAGAGAAACAGTATGAGAGAGAGAATGAGAGAAAGAAAGCGAGAGAGAGAAAGAAAGAGAGAAATGGGCATCTCCCGCCGGCCGGGTCAGGGACTCCGTCTGAGATGGCCCGGCTAGGTCAGCGTTGCAGCAGATCCTAGTCGCAAAGTGAAGGCGGGCAGAGAGAGAGTGAGAGAGAGAGAGAGGGAGGAGAGAGACAGAGAAAAGAGAGAAAGAGAGAGAGCGCGTAACAAGGAAGGCGGAGGGTGAATTATAGACGGGGAGTGGCTGAGACATAAGGAGAAGTCGAAAAGATGGAGGAACAGCAGAGAGAGACAACAAGGGTTGGCGGCGGCGATGGCGGACTAATGGACAGACCAGTCCGTGCTGAGACTGGTGTGAGAGGAGAGAGAGAGAGAGAGAGAAAGAGAGAGAGAGAGAATTGAGAGAGGTAGAGAAGGTGAGAGAGCGGATGGGGAAATGAGTAAGAGAAAAAGAGAGAAAAGCAGATAAAGGAGGGGGGAGCCTGACAAAGGATGGCGCGTCCGTGTATATCCCCCCGTCGGTGGACTCGCCGCGGGAGGGGTTCGGTCAGACGCGCCAGAGACGGCGGCAAATAGAGAAAGAGAGAGGGAGCAGGAGGAGATAGAAGGAGAGAGAAATAGAGAGCGAGAGAAAGAAGAGATAGAGTGATGGATGTAGAGAAAGAGAGGGAGGGAGAAAGAGAGAGAGAAAGAGAAAGAGGGAGAGAGCGGAGGGAGAGCGGAGAGAGAGAGAGAGAGAGAGAGAAAGAGAGAGCGGAGAGAGAGAGGGAAAAAGAAACTAAAAGATCATAGGATATCGGAAAATGTCGGGAATGGAGAAAACGACATGTACTACTGGTTCATTCTTTCGACCTTGAGCGGACTCTTGAACGAATTTGAAAGGAGAGAGAGAGAGAGAGAGAGAGAGAAATAGAAGGAGGAGGGGAGGAGGGAGGAGCGAGAGAGCAGGCGAGAGAGAGAGAGTGAGAGAGAACCAGCGAGAAGCTAGAGAGACAGTGAAACAAATTGAGATGGTCAGAACTTAAGTACCTGCCAAGTTTTCGGCGATTTTGTGACAGAAACAGAAGAGAAGCCGCTCAAGTGAAAGAATAAGAGTTGAGCCAAAATTTTGTTTCTTCTCAACTTTTTCTAATCTTAAAAGTGACGCTTTGGTACGGAATTTGAGGTATCCGATGCAATTGCCAGCAAGGTCCTTCCATTTCAAGGAGCGAGACGGAAAGGGAAAGAGAAAGAAAGAGAGAGAGAGAGAGAGAGAGAGAGAGAGAGGGAGAGAAAGAGAGAGGGAAAGAGCAAGAGCGAGAGAGAGAAAGCTAGAGAGAGAAAGCCAGAGAGAGAAGGAGAGAGAGAAAAGAAAGAAAGAGAGAGAGAGAGAGAGAGAGAGATACATACATAGAGTCTACATTAATAACCTACAGTAAGCTTATACAAAATCATGATTCATTGACTGCGAAATGCTCCTTCATCTCAACAACAATTAAGTGATGCGAGGATGAAGTTGTTTTATCAGTGAACAATACAAATTGCACTCACTGATACCGCTTTCTCTAACCGTACTAATAACTTCAAGAGGCCTCAGGGCTCTCCATATATCACTTGGCATTTAATTGGCAAGTGTCCTCTTATCAGCTCTTATAATTGCTCTCTCTCTCTCTCTTTCTCTCTCTCTCTCTCTTTCTCTCTCTTTCTCGCTCACTCTCACTGCCTCTCTTTCTCGCTGTCTCTTTCACTCTCACTGCTTCTCCTTCTCGCCATCTCTCACTTTTCAACATCACACTCCGTATCTCGCTTCCTCTGATTCTCCCATTCTCTCTCTCTCTCTCTCTCGCTCTCTCTCTCACTTATAGAAGGGCACCTGAGCTTACAAAAGGTGACCATCTGCACTTATCACTAATCCTTTTGCACTTTTTGTTCTCCAACCACGTGTTAATTAGTTCCATCGTAAGAGATCAAAATGACCGTAATCCATGTTGTCCACCATGATCATGTGCATACGTGTACATAGCAACATAAATCTAAGTATATTTATACCAAAAAAAATTTGAAGTATCTCATATAAGTTTTTGATGATCGCTCTTCTTGAAGAGCTGTATCGAAACGTAGCAACTGTATTGGAAGATGAAAAGGATCTCTTATTCTTCTTATTCTCTCGTCATTGTTCCTCTCTCGGCTTCCTTGAGTCAGGAGAGAGAGAAAGAGAGTGTCAGAGTTCTATTTCCCTATCTTTTTATCTCTCTTCCACTCTCGTTCGTATCCCGATTTCTCTACCTCTCTCTCTCTCTCTCTCTCTCTCTCTCGCTCTGAGTGGAGTGCAGCAAGCTCATGTTATCACTACTACTTTTGCACTTTGTGTCTACCAAGCAGTTCTTAATTACTTCCATGGTAAGTTCATCAAGAATATAGTACTCCATGCGAGAGAGAGGGAAAGAGAGAGAGAGAGAGAGAAATAGAGAGAGAGAGAAACAGAGAGAGAGAGAGAGAAGGAAAGAGAGCGAGAAAGAAGGAGAGAAAGAGAGAAAGAAAGGCAGAGATAAAGAGAGAATAAGAGAGCGAAAAAGTTAGACAGAGAAACATATCTATAAAAAATTTTTATTACAAGAAAACTGGATGTTCATTCACTCGGTGGTTTTGGTTGGTATGGACAACATAAGACATTTGGCTGCTGGGTGAACAATGATGATATGTTGAATTTGGCCATGATTACGGGAAATAACAGAACGGAAAACATTGAAGACATTCTTGCAGAGATTCTACATCTCTCTCTCTCTCTATCTCTCTTATTCTTTCTCTCTCTCTTTCTGTCTCTCTTTCTCTCTCACTTTGCCTCTCACACTCTGTATCTCTCTTTCTCCGACTCTCTCCCATTTTCTCTTTCTCTTTCCCTGGTATAGAAGAATAAATACACTTAGGCAGGATCACGGAACACAGCACCGAAAAATTAGACGGCGGACATCTTCCCCAGCGGGTGCTCGTTCGAGCCTGTGCGTAAAAGGAGGCATTAGTTATTATGGCAGGGCGTACTCAGGTCAGAGAGGCCGGGGGAAGCACTGCGAATATAGTGAACGAGTATCAGTGAAATGAGAAGGTTCTCGAAGAAGAAGCTGCCCACCTTTCCGCAGACGCCAACGAGGGGAACGGTGCCACGACAGAGAGAGAGAGAGAGAGAGAGAGAGAGAGAGAGAGCAGAGATGAAGGAGGACGCCGGCATCGGCAACAAGCTGTTGTAAATATTAAAGAAAAAAGATTTTATTTTTTATTTATTTTCCCTGATTTATCTTCGCTTAGTGTATTAAAATAAATAAACCTTTAAAATGTTGATAGATCTCTTTCTTTCTCTCTCTCTCTCTCTCTCTCTCTCTCTCTCTCTCTTGCATAGAAGGGCAGGTGAGCTTGAAGCTTGAAGCTTGAAGCTAGAAGCTTGAAGCTTGAAGCTAGAAGATTGAAGCTTGAAGCTTGGTGAGCAGATAAGGTTTTCTTTCGTCGGATACTTCCGTTAACGATAAAAATGACTTTATCTCAGGCTATTCTCGCGCGGCTCGTGTCTCGGAGAATAAATATGAATATTCTTAGGCAGAAGCACACGAAACTCAAAAAAATAATTCCACTGTAGTCTATGCATTTGAATTTTCCTCTGACTATTTTATTAGCTTGTTGCCAAAAGAGCAAGCTGGCTCTCTCTCTCGCTCTTGGCGCCAGCCATAAAGGCATATATATGCTGGAGTGTGATGAAGCGTGGGATGACGACGGTTTTCAGCCGCCTGAGGTCATCCGAGGCAATCTTTCGGTCTTCGTACATACGAGGCTATGTCTTCAGCCACGGTCAAGATGTCGAGAGCGGAATCGGATGCTTGATTCTTGTGATGTGGATGCGCTAGAAAAGGGAGAGTTGTGGATGATCAAGAGCTGGAGATTCTGCAGCCGTCGCTGAAGGCTGCCTACCTGGTCAGGTTTGGCTCATTAAGAGAGAGAGAGAGAGAGAGAGAGAGAGAGAGAGACTAGATGGAAAAAGAGAGAGAGAAGTTACAGAGAAAAGGGAGAGAGAGAGGAGTTAGAGAAAAAAAGAGAGAGAGAGTGGTTAGAGAGAAAGAAAGAAAGAGAGAGAGAGAGAGAGAGAGAGAGATGAGTTACAGTGAAAAAGAGAGAGAGAGAGAGAGAGAGAGAGAGACATAGTTTCTTCTTCCTCTGTTATGATTAAGATCTGGTAGGTGGTTTTGTTTAGCACGGTCAGAATAAAGTAATTGGCCGCTGGTGGAGCAGCGATCGATCTCGCTTGTTGAGTGGTGGGTATAAATAGTACTCTTGCAAATATAGAAAACAGAGAAGAGGTGTTTACAATGACTTTGCTAACTCTTTCTCTCTCTCTCTCTCTCTCTTTTCTCTCTCTGTCTCTATCTCTCTCTCCCATGACAGAATTTTTACTGATCGCCCTTTTTTACAAGCTTTATCGTTCTTACGGTGGCAATAATATAGGAAGATGAAGGATCTGATATTCTCTTACTCTCTCGTCTCTCATCCTTTCTCGACTTTTTAGAGTCCAAAGGGAGAGAAAGAGAGAGGGAGAGAGAGAGAGAGGGAGAAAGAGAGAGAGAGAGAGAGAGAGAGAGAGAGAGAGAGAGAGAGAAAGAGAGACATAGTTTCAATTAGAAGGAGTCTTCGTTTAACCAGGTGGTTTTGCTTGGTAAGGACAGCATAAGGCATTTGGCCGCTGATACAGCAATGATAGATGATTCAGCCATAAGAGTATTTTGCACAAAATTAGTAATACATATTTGCAGAGATTCTCTGTCTCTCTCTCTCTGTCTCTCTCTCTCTCTCTCTCTCTCGCTCTCTGCAAAGATACTCAACAATCCTCAATAAATGCAAGATATGGAAGTTGCTATCCTCTTCTTGCCGACTGTTTACTCCTTTCCAGCACCATGATCTGTTCTCGTATTCAATTCACTTTCATCTATCTTTTACCCGAAATGATTGTGATTGTCAAGTTTTAGCAGATAAAATATTAGCAGGTTTTTTTTGCAGCATGATATTCCTTTTAGTAGTGCACAAATTACTCTTAAGTAGTAGGTTAAATTAAATTTATAAAACAATGGAAAAATCATCTTGGTGTGACTTCGTTAAAAAGAAACTCAAGGAACGTGCGGATTATTAATAATTGAGTGGTGAGTTTTGTGAAAAACCTTAGGATTCTTGTAGTTTGTAGCTGAAGAACCTAATGAAATATTCTTTGAACCCGGCGGTCTTCTTTGAAGTGCCGCATTTTTTTTTGCCCGTTTCTTTCAATTAGTCATAATCATGTCGTTCGTTTCCTTATGTTCGCGTGCTCTGCCAACATGCGTCATGTTTTCTTTATTGGCTCATTTCTGTGTCATCCATGGGTGCTATCCTAGTTGGGGGGGGGGCAAAATATTTTCATTTTTCAATCTACCACAAATCGTGCCCAGGGGGGTTTTAGGCCATGGGGAAAACGAATATAGGGTTCTAGACCGTGGAGAACACGAATATAATGTTCAATTTGAAAAATAATTTCATTTAACAAAGTTACAGTACTTCACATTTTTGTCCTACTTTTCATCTAAACTCCTGCACTAAAGAGTTGTCAGAGCTTCCAAACACTAATATAGCGTCAATTAAGCACTATCGAATAGAGATGAGTCGAAAAGGAACTAATATTCGAGTTTAACAGGTCTGAAAACCCCTTCGAGTAGCATTTTACCTGAAATCGGCCAAAACATATGTCAAGTAAAAGTACTGTAACTTAGTTAAATGACAAAGTAATACAAAATGAACATTATATTCGTGTTCCCCATGGCCTATTACCCCCCTGTGCACAATTTGGGGTGAATTAGAAAAAAAAATTTTATTTTGCCCCCCCCCCCCCCAACTAGTATAGCACCCATCCATGTTTCTTCCCTCTAAAGGTGCCATTTTTTTGTAAATTCTTCTGCCCGTTCGTGATTGTTAATGCTTTTTACCGCTTGTTTTTTTTTTAACTAAAAAGGGTAAAAAGTATACACTTTTTCATAACACCACCTTTTCGCATACCTCATACCTATTTTTAAGTTAAAATAAATAAACGTTTGCCATATATATCCTTTTCACACACATGCCTCATTCCTTCCTTTCCAGAGATGCCATTCCTCAAGCCGACCGTCCATATTGAAGGAAAGGAGAAGGAGGCGTCCGCGCCTCTCCGTCCAATCAGCAAGGAGATGGTGAGATCTCTTACATAGTATTCCTTTCCTTTCTTTTTGCCCGTTTAAGTTTTCCTTGTCCATAGTCATGTTGTTCATCTGTCAAAGTTGTATTTATTCTTAAAAGAAAAAAAGTATATATATATATATATACATTTATAAACGGCTAAATCTGTGTCCAGACTGTTTAAGCTACAGGCAACTAAATGTTTTACTTTTTATCACAAATGTTATCACAGATTGAAAAAATATCTTGCTTTTTCTCTTGAATCCGTATTATTCTTATCGTTATTCGCTTCCCAAAAGTGTACTTCCCATAAAGTGTAGAAAGTGTTCCTTGTAAACTATTTAAACCCTTCTTCTTCAGCCATTCATTCATTTATTATTGTTAGCTTTTTATGAATTAAATTATGTTTTTTCTTTATTTTTTTAAGCAATTACCAGTTGAATTATAAAATATGAGTGTCTTTTTTCCTCCAGGTCGCCTCCCTATGCGGCGACGAGCCTCCTGCCGAGACGGCCGGCTTCTACTTCCAGCAGACCATGTTCCGCATCAAGGATCCGCGCAAGTCGCTGCCCTTCTACACGCAGACACTCGGAATGCGGTGAGAAATGTATTTATATATTTCAAGGAGATATTTTTAAATATTTCAACTCTGCTTTCAATGCACGCCTTTCTTTTTGCCTGACCGAAAGGTAAGAGAGAGCACTTGTGAGTGCTATTGAAGAGAAGAAAAGTACAAAAGTCTTGAAAATTCTCAAATAGATTATCGAGTATAATCTAGAAGGATTTCTTTCTTATGTATTACTTTTTTTTTATAAAGTTGTAAAGCTAATAAAAAAATAAAAGGATGTAAAAAAGCATACGTACAAATCAAACTTTTATCGTGCCATACAAAAAGTTACGAGTTTAATGCTCGTTTGTGTAATTTTTATTCTATTTGAACGCTTACAAGATACATTGGATTCGGAAGCTGTTATTCGAAGTATAAAAAAGTGATATACCTTAAATATATTTTCATTTTGATCTGTTCTATTTTGATTACCACACCCGTGGTTTTGCTTCTTACTTTTTTTTCTTATACTGCTTTTTCATGCATCCTATGATTGGCGATCCGACACGGTTGAAACTGTATCGAAATTGTAATGAAAAAAACTTGCACATCAGCTCTATTAATTTGTATATTAAATTCTTCTCCATTCTTTTGGTTAAAAATTTTTTTATAATTTATAAATGAACAAATACATAAATCCCTTTCTCTTCACTCAGTCTTCTCCGCCAGTTCGACTTCGAAGCCAACAAGTTCTCGCTCTTCTTTCTTGGCTACAAGCCGGCCGGCGAAGTGCCGAGTGGAGAAGCCGAGTCGGCCACGTACGCGCTCTCCACGCCGTGCACACTTGAGTTGACGCAGTCAGAAGCCACACCTCCCCACCCATTTGGGCACTCGATAACCCCACCCCCCAATTTGGGCACTCGAACCCCCCCCCCCCCACCCCATTCGGGCACTCGATACCCCCCCCCCCCCCCCTTTCTGTGATCGATACCCCCTATTCCCGGTTATCGGTACCCACTTTCCCGCGATCGATACCCACTTTTCCCGTTATTTTTACCCCAAGACATTATTTATTATCGCCCCAACAGTTGTCCATAAACATGTTCAGACTATGCAACCAGTAATATGGGTGAATTATAGTGAATGAATTCATCAATTCTACTTTGCAGTAACTGGGGCACCGAGGATCAGGAGGACTTCTGCTACCACAACGGAAACAAGGAGCCGAGGGGATACGGTAAGATTTGCTTTCTATATGTGACCATGATTGCATAATGTATGCACAGTCTGTTATTGCGTTTTTTTTTTTTTTAAATAATACCTTCTAATTCTTTTATTTTTTAATATTATGTGTTTTCTTCCCCCCCCCCCCCTCTCTCTCTCTCTCTCTCTCTCTCTCTTTTCGCTCCTACTCCACTTTCGTCCCGCTCTTTCTCCCACCTCTTTCTCGCTATCTCTATCCCTCTCTTCCTCTTTCTTCGTCCCTTTTCTCGCCGTACCTCTTACATCCTCACTCCTCTTCTCTCTTTTCTGTCATTCTCTCTCTCTCTCTCTCGCTTCTCTCTCTCTCTCTCCAGGCCACATCGGTATCGTCGTCCCAGACGTGGACGCAGCGTGCGCTCGCTTCGAAACACTCGGCGTGCCCTTCATCAAGAAGCCCCAAGACGGCAGCATGAAGGGACTCGCGTTCATTCAGGTAAGGGGAGGATTCCCTGATTCAGGGAAGGGGATCTCCCAACGAAAACTACCGTAGTCACGAAAAGAAATGTATTCCAAGTTAGTAAGTTACAAAAAGAAAGTGATCCTCTTGATGTAGGTGTGTATGATTTGATTTGAAAACGTCAATCTTTATTTGTAAAACTTAAATAAAATTGAAAAAAAATCTGAAGTTTGCATTCAATTTCACTGCCAACGATAATTGTCCTATATATATTACAGTTTATGTTGGATTCAAATGTATATGTTATTGCTTTTTTCATATTTAACGAATGTTGCAGGACCCGGACGGCTACTGGATCGAGATCTTCAATCCAGGCAACGTCGCCAAGATGGTTGCGCCTGCTGCGCCCTAGAATGGGCGAGTTTTCTTTCTTGTTTCCCCTAAAAGGGAGGAACGTTGTCTTACTTTCGTTTTTGAAAGAGACATTTTATGTATTGGTCATCTTAAAACGAATTTTACATTGTGACTGTATCAAATAGCTTGAGTTGTCGAATGTTTTTTAGCCGTCTCATTTTTTATTCTTGTTTAAATGCCACAATACAATTTGATAGGGCACAAGTAGCTTTGAAACACATGCTATTTAAAACTACTGGTTATGCCATTATATTGGCTCATATTTTAATCTTGCATATCTTGGCATATATTCTCCAACTCTCGGTGAGAATAAAGAGTTATTATCAGTATTGAAACGTATTGATATATTGGATTTTTGTTATAATATCTCAAGCATTGCTGTACCTTTCTTTTCATTGAAGAAAAAAAATGTGATAAGGAACTGGCCTTGAAGTTAGCTAGCCGAGCTGATAGTGAGCGTTTATATTGTTGATCACTACAGAGAACGATCACACTCTAGTTTGAACTCTAGCGGAAGGATAGAAGAGAGCTTTGTTGCGGTGCAGAATATTGGATGCTTTTATCTACCCTTCCCGCTCCCTTCTCTGCCTCTCTTTCGTTCTTAGTCTCTCACTCACTCGCAATCTCTCTCTCCCGCTTTCCCTCTCTCTCTCTCTCTCTCTCTCTCTCTCTCTCTCTATCTCTAACTCTCCCTCCCTCTCTCACAAAGACCCACTCTCTTTCTCCCACTCTCTCTTTCTTTCTCTCTCTCTGAATCTCTCTCTCTTCTCTCTCTCTCTCTCTCTCTCTCTCTCTCTCTCTTTCTCTCGTGCCCATCGCTTGCTGTCCTCTCCGCGCCATTCCCTCACTCTGTGTCTCTGCACGCGGCACGTGTGATGCTGTTAAGTAGAGCAAAATGAAGAGGCCAAGTCAATTTCGATCTCATCTTTGTGATGTTTTAGCCGTTTTCTGATAGTCATCAGCAACGCGATGGGGTAAAATTTTAGTTCGACTCCAGCGATTTCAAACCCACCTACAATTTGCATGCTTGCGTGAGTTGTTGGGAAAAAGTGCAGCGAAAATGGGAGCTCTTGTCATTTCCGCTCGTTGTCAAGGGATGAAGTGGTCGTTTTTCTATTTAGGCTCTTTTTTTATTGTTTGTTTCTACTGTTTCTTCCCCCCGGACTAGCCAAGCAAACCCCGGAACTATTTTAAATGATGACAAATCTGCGCGTTTAAGCTTGCATTTTTTGCCTGCACAACCTTTGGACTGGACCTGAGTTGTTGATGATATCCCTCTCGTTAAGTTGGCTCTTGTTTCGAGTTTGTTTTGAGAGTCCTTCCTCATGTCTGCCCCCGTCTCTTTCTCTATTTCTCTCTCTCTCTCTCTCTCTCGCTCTATCTCTCCCTCCCTCTCCCTTTCTCTCCCTCTCTCTCTCCCTCTATATCTCTCTCTCTCTTTCTCTTTCTCTCTCTGTCACTCTCTAGTCATGCCGCATGCCATTGACTGGCCCTTTTGGTAAACAAGTGGAGAGAGAGAGAGAAAGAAAGACAGATAAAAAGGGAAAGCGGAAAGGTAGAGAAGAAGTGCTGCTCGAATGGTTTCCCTGTCCGCTTTCTTCAGTCAGTAATCGAAAGTGTTTGCTAACGCTTCACCGCGTACGCTTTGACATTGAAACGTTGTTTGATTTAGTGGAAAAACAAAAATGAGATTGAACCCCCACCCCCGTCTAAATTTTTTTTGCCCTTTTTCAAAATATTTCTTGCTAGCCTTACAGCCGAACTATTATCAACGTGCTATTTGTAGTTTTGTCTGCATGGAAAATATATAGCATTTTTAGATTACGGAATATGATGCGCGTGGTTATTGTAGGAATATTTAGGAGAATTCGGCGAAGGTAGGATGCAGACAGGGAAGAAAAGGCAGAGATTTGAGAGAGAGAGAGAGAGAGAGAGAAAGAGAGAGTGAGAGGAGAGAGAGAGAAAGAGAGAGAGTGAGAAGAGAGAGAGAGTGAGAGAGAGCGAAACTTGAGGAAAGTGCCGAAAAATAAGAGTTTTCGGTCCTCGGCCTTGAAATTTTTTGGTCTAGTTCATGCCGTATTTCTCTCTTCTTTCTTTTTCACTCTATTTTTTTCTATATCTCTCTTCTTAGCTTTGCCTTTTCTCTGTCTGTCTCTCTCCCTGTCTCTTTGCTCTGCCCCTCCAACTCTCTTTTCCCTCCCTCTCTGTCTCTCTCTCAAACTCTCTCTTATTCGAATTGTTTCACACTCTAGTTATTCTCTCCCTCTTTGACTCTCACTCACTCTTTTCTTTGCTTCTCTTGCTCTCTCTCTCTCTCTCACTCGCTCTCTCTCTCTTTCTCTCTCTCTCACTCTCTCTCTCTCACTCGCTCTCTCTCTTTCTCTCTCTCTCTCTCTCTTTCTCTCTCTTCTTTCTCTCTCTCTCTTTCTTTCTCTCTCTCTCCTCCCCTCTCTTTCTCTTGCCCCCTCTCCCCCCTCTCTCCCCTATCTCTCTTTCCCTCTCTCTCTCTCTCTCTCTCTCTCTCTCTCTCTCTCTTCCATTCAGTAACCGAGCGACGAGATGTCTCTCTTGCGTCTGCAGCCGCTCTCGTCATCATTGCGCGCCTTTGCTTCTCTCCCGCCGCCAATCAAGGACGTCCAACCAAAGTACACCAAGGTTAGAAGACTTTTTTTTTTTTGGAATCTTTTGGCGGGAAATTTGAATCCTGTTTTTGGTCCAATTTGAGAACTTGTGAACTGGTCATAGACGAATTGAAAGACAAGAATAAATAAAAAGAAGAAGAAATATGTTATTCTGGTTCCAGTTGTTTTTTTTCGCACGAAGGATTTTAAAAATATTTTTCCTCTGGTATAAATAAAATAATCCTAATAGAAATTATATTTTGTATGAGATGTTGTTTTGGAATAAAGGATAAAAGGTGAACGTATTCTCTTTCCGTTTGTTCTTCAAATCTGTAAATATAAGTTTGGCTTTAAATTTTTCCTTTGTTATAAAAAAAAGTATGGTAATTAGGTGTTTAATGGCCTTCGTTTTGGAATGAAAAAAAAAGAAAAAAAAATATACGATTAAAATGTGTGACCATTCCAGTTGTAATCATACCATGTATTAATTTGGCTTTAATAATTTTTCCTTAGATATAAAAAAAATTATAGAAATTAGATGCTGACTGAAGTCTTTGTTTATTAACGAAAAAAG